>PVIY010036968.1:0-12587 GCA_004026745.1 Myrmecophaga tridactyla
GTTTCCAAAGGGCAAGGAGCCTGCAGGGGCAAAAAGGCTTGAGGGTGAAAAAAAGATGAGGGGAGATGAGGGTGTGGATGGCAGTGAGTAGCAGGAGGAGAAGGACAGGAGCAAGTCCCGATAGCAGAGGCACAGGGGCGGCAGACGTGTGTACTCTTGCTGGGCCCTAAATTCTGCGCAGCATCCACCGCCAGGCTCTGAGCGAACCACCTCCACTCCTCTGAGCTCCCGTGAACATGCGGCCTTCCTGTGGGCACCCCCCCCCTTCACCTGGGCAGGCACCAAAGTGTTTCCTCCCAGGCCAGCACCAAATACACGGTCCCTCAGCCTGTGCACCGTCCCTCAGCCCTGCCGTCTTCTAGGGCAATGCAAGGATCTATGGCCCTGACAGCCACATCTGGGTGTCTGGGCTGCTTTCTTAAACTATCAATATTTATGAAATGATGGTGCCTTCATTTAGGTTCCCTAGATAGATCAATACTTAATATGTTTACTAAAAACCAGACGTCACCTCCTCAGGATCCCATCCAAGGCAGGCTCTGTGGTTCTCAGCAACCATACTCCTCTCTCCAGAAATCACATCAATCCTCTGCTAAAACACTCAGGAGTCCCTCTCCATTTCTTTCTTCTTCTTCCATTGTTTTCACCTTACTTAATACCAAAAAGGGCCTCAGGCAGGCCCTGTTTCTTTCAGGAGTCAGAGGCTGGAAAGAAAATCAGAAAGGGGGGTCCTGCTGGCTGTGCTCCCCACCCCCGCAGGTGCCGGGAAGGCCACACGGGGCATCCCCAGGGTCACCACAGTTGGCATGTCCTCCTGTCCCCAGGATGTCTCTGGTCTCCACGGCAGCTGCTTCCAGCCTTCATCACCCTCCTCCCACCCTCCATGTCCCCCCTTCTCCCCACAATTTCAGAAGGACCTCCTATGTCAGAATACAAGGGAAACCACATTGCCATTCCTCAACAGATTCAAAACTTCAGGGACCCTTATGCCCACTCACGGCCCCCTGCATTCCTATCCCTGACACGGAAATGTGCTCGCTTCCAGGCCTGGTCTTCAGGCTTTCCCTCCATCCCCGAGAAGTGTATCCATCTTTCTTCCCAGGGCCGGCCCCCACTCTGCCCCTGCTCTATCAATGGCCCTCTGTCCCTCCTGGCTTACCGATGTCTCCTTTCCTACTGTCTTTTTCCTGGCCAGATGAAACATTCTGACACCAGCTCCTATCTTAAAGCAACAAAAACTTCCTTCACTCCTTGCTGCCCTCTAGCTATTGTGGCCCTTTCCTGGCCTTCACAGCCAAGCCGTATGAAAGCCCTGAAGACAACTGCTGTGCAGCTGAGATTCACCCTCCACTCTCGCTTCAGCCACTGCACCTGGGTGTCCATCCCCTCCATCCCACCAAGGCAGCTCCTGACCAGCTAACGACCTCCTCTTTGTTAAATCCAAACCCACGTTTCCTTTCATACTTCAAATAACTTCTTGGGAGCATTGGGTGTGAATGGCCACTTTTTTAAAGTTAATTTTTAAAACTATTCTCAACTCTTTGGCCTCTGTGATGTCATCCCTTGCTAATTTTCCTCCTACCTCTGAGGTTCTCATGTCTAATTGCCTTGGCAAGTTAACCCTTGGATGGCGGTGGTACCAAGGTGTTCTCCTTGGCTCTTCTCTCTTCATACTCAAGGTATGAATGACTTTATGGCTTTAGCTACTACTTAGACACTGACAAATCTCAAAACTAAATGCTTAATTTGGACTTTTTCTTTGAGTTTCCATGAGAATGTCCAAGAGCCTAATGGACAGCTCTTATATGGAAATTTCCCAAGGGCACTCCAAAGCCAGCATGTCCCAAACGCAACTCACCCTCTTTGCCTCTCAACTTGCTCTCCCTCCGGTGTGCCCCAGCTCAGTGAATGCCACCACTGTCCCCCCAGTTGGATCTGGTCACCAAGTCCAATCAATTATTCCTCCTCCATATCTCTTAGGTTAACTTCTTCCTCTTTATTCCCACTGCAGTCATTACCTTACTTCCAACTGCCGTAACTTCTCATTGGGATCCTTTTAATAACCAATCTGCTTGTGTCCTGTTTGTTTTATATATATATTTTATCTGTTTTTCTAATTTTTTCTACAATGGAAGTTTATTAGTAGTATATTCAGTGCAAACAATAAAATGCCATTTTAAAACAATTTCCATGTGAAATCCATGCCCAGTTGTTACTCAGGCCCCAGAACGTGTTTCCTTTTCCTACATTATGTGCTGCTCAATTGAGCAGTCAATTCACAAGTGCGTTAGCAAGAAACAGGGAAAGGAACCCTAGACTCAAGAGTCAAGCTTCAAATCCTACTTCTCTGGTTCACATACTGTGTGATGTGAGAAGTTACTTAAGCCCCTGAGCTATGCTCTCCTCACCTTGGACTTGGGGATGGCGTCACCTACACCCAAGGCTTGGGAAAGAGCAATAAGATATCTTAGATGAGTGTGTTCTAGAATGGCTCCTTCCCAGGGTAACTCTGAACCCTGGACCGTAACAGAAAAACCCGAGCTCACATCTACCATCTGCTCCGGGGCCTAACTCCAGAAATACGTCTTCCTTTGCACTCCAGTGTATCTCTTCCTTACGTTATTTCCATACTTGTGTACACTCATCTTGTCTCCCCTGCTAGATTACTATCTTAAGAGGCGGAGTCACAACCTCCTCATTCTCAGGTTTTCCTCCACGAATGCTTGGGTGAGGCTCTGCAGAGCTGGCCTAGCAAAGGTGCAGTTCCTACCAGTGATGGAATGAGTCCTCGTGCTCAGTCCTCCAGCCAAATCTGTATCTTACTTTCTGGGCTATGAGAACAACCCAAGAGTTTTTAAAAAGAGAGAAAAAGGAGCACGTGGGTGCAGTGGGAGTGGGGGGGGGGGCGAGGGGAGCAGGGAGTGGCTTACCTTTACACTGCAAGCCCTGCCGCAAGAGGCCCCAGAGCAGGGAGCCGCAGTGGTCGCAGAAGGTGGGGACCTTGTAGTTGTGGATGCCGAATTTGTGGGGCATGTTGACGCTGAACCGCTGGGAGCCCACCTGCAGGGACGGCAAAGCACAGGGTCACCGTGGAGCTCCGTCGTGCCCCGAGTGCTTGTGGCTGGGACACCTTCAGAACCGCCTGCTCCAAAAGCACAGTCATTGATGGGAGCGGGCCCGGTTTGGCTCTGACAGCAACCCCATGAACTGAGTGAGGTGATGGGCGCCTCCTTCCTGCCCCAGAGTCTTTGTGCCTGATGCCCTTAACCCATTCTCTGGCACTCTGGGGTTGACATTGCGTGGCCAGGCCTTTCCCCCGGCCCCAGGCAGTGTCCCCCAGGACTTGCAGCCTCTAAACACTCATAGTACACAGCACTCAATTTGCATCACACAATTTAGCTATTAATGAGATGTCCCTTGCGCTTTTAGTGGGGCTTTGTGCATGGACGCCTGGCCTAGGTGGAGAGATTTTGAGCTGCTGGATGGTGGAAACAGCCTTCTGCAAAGCGTCTTGTGAACTCAGCACAGTGCCCTGAAAACTGCAGGTCCTAAGGACAAGTAACAATTCTGTTGAAAATTACTAACACCCGCCAGGCGTTGTCCTCTGAGACCTCAGCAGCACCTAGGGAAGGCATCGCTGTTATCCCACAAGATGAGGAAATTATGGCGCAGTGAGATTATGAGACTTGCCTGTCGTCTGAAGAGTGGCAGAGAGCCAGGATTCAATCCCGTGAGTCGGAATTCAGAGCCCAGGCTTGTTAACCTCTATGCTGCCACTTACTGGTTGTTTCAAAAGAATAAAGAGAAGGGAGAGGAAGCAGGAACAGGAGTCCAGGTATCTGACCAGTGTCTCGGGCAAGTCTATTGACTTCTTTGGGCCTTGGATTTCTCATGTGCAAATGACGATACCACCCTCTGCCCCACCTAACCTCACAGAACAGGGAGGGGAGGGGTCAGCGGGGATGGGAGAGATGAGAAACACTGTGTTCCCCAGAAGAGAAGCAAGGGTCTCTTTTGCCCCTGCATAGGCTCCTGCCTGCCTCTGTTTATGGTTCAGCTGTGGCAGGAAGCAGGCCCCTCTCAGACTAGGCAGAGACCTTCACCAGAGACTCCCATGGGCTGGGGAAGAAAGCTGCCCTTGCTACTCTGGGAAACAGGGCAGATGTTCTCCAAGGTAACGGAAAGGAAGGGTGCAAAGAAGCTCTGTGTGGGGTACCTAGCCAACTGGTGAGCAAGATGCCCCATGGGGGGCTAAAGAAGGAGAGCTGAGCATGGAAGTGGATACAACACACCCACAGAGGCACACAGGCACCCCACGCCTGAGGGCTTCACAAGTACCCTATCAACCAGCACTGAGGAATGACTGACACTAGCATCTGCCCAGTACAATCCCCAGATTTACTGAAAACAATTGTGGCCTCCTCTCCTTTCATTCGTAGCTCAGGAGTGCCTATCCATGAACAGAGCCGGTGTGGTAGTTAGATTCAGTTGTCAATTTGGTCGGTGAAGGCATCTAGTTTTGTTGCTGCGGACATGAGCCATGGTACTCATTTGTTGCTAATTACTTCTTCAGTCTGTTAGGAGGTGTGCCTGCTGCAATGAATGATGTTTGACTTAATTGGCTGGTGCTTAAATGAGAGAGCTCAAGATAGCACAGCCCAAGCAGCTCAGCACACCTCATCTCAGCACTCGCAGCTCAGCTCAGGCCTTTGGAGATGCAGAAAGGAATAACCCCGGGGAAAGTTGTTGGAACCCAGAGGCCTGGAGAGAAGGCCAGCAAGACCATCCTGTGCCTTCCCACGTAAGAAAGAACCTCAGTGAAAAGTTAGCTGCCTTTCCTCTGAAGAACTAACAAAATAAATCCCCTTTTATTAAAAGCCAATCCATTTCTGGTGTGTTGTATTCTGGCCGCTAGCAAACTAGAACAGTCGGTAAACTCTACGCCTGCCTACCTCGCCCTCAGGACACTTAAGATAACCGAGCTCACTCCATTGCTACGAATTCTGAAGCTGTGGTGGACAACGTGGACAACAGAGTCGCAGTATCCCAAAATATCCTGATAGGAAGATGAAAGACAGGCAAAGGGGGCGGCTGCCGTGGCTCAGCAGGCAGAGCTCCGACCTGCCGTGCTGGAGGTCTGGAGTTCGATCCCTGGTGCCTCCTGCCCATATGCAAATTAAAAAAAAAAAAAGAAAGACAGGCAAAGGTGAGGTGGGGAAGTCTCCCCAGGTGAGGTACAGTGCGAGGCTGGGGAGCTGTGAGACGCTCAGCTGTGCCCATTGCGGACGGAAGGCATCAGAGAATGGTGGGGGGAGGATGGAGGCACACAGGGAACAGCAGGCCACAGAGCCACGGAGTGCAAATACATAATCATGTGCACATGCATATATGCATGCATGCACACACATGTGCATACACACACACACACACACAACTGAAGAGATAGACCCAAAGGGGTGAGTGAGACTAAAAGAAAGAAGAAAGAGAAGGAGAGAGGCAGAAAGACAGAATTCTAAGTTTAAAAAAGGAGAAAAGACAAGAAAGAAGGAAAGGTGACACAGAGAGCTAGAGCATTCCTTGGTTAGCACATCTGGAAGTGCAAGGCGAGGCGTGGGCCACGCGTGTTCACACATGCAGACACAGACAGGGAGAGGCACGTCAGCCACTGCTTGTGGTGCAAAAGCTGCAAGGAGCCGTCGACAGAATACCTTGTGATAGGAGGACACGACAGGCCCGATGTTTAGAGCTGTGTGCATGTGTGGCGTGGGTGTCTCGTGCGTGCGGGCAGCAGCCTGTGCATCACACTGCAGGTGCTTACACACAAGAATCCTCAACCCCTGGCAATTTACCTTCCTCGGGACACACACTGAGTGTGGGAACACACCTTATGAGGACTTCCTTTCACTGCTCGGCATGCCAGGACAGAGTCAGAAAAGCCAGGTCACAGGCTCAGCTGGGTTCTGTGCTTTCCGAACCTCACCCCTCCACCTGCATGGCAGGGACTTTTATGGAGGTTTTCCCACCAAGGAAGTGTGAACGAGCTCTGGAAGTCTGCGGAGGGTAGGATCAGCTCACAGTTGATGAGGTCTGTGAGAGGGCAGGGATCTCGTATGGATCCTCTTTGTCCCCAGGTACATGGAACAATGCCTGGCGCACAGTAAATGTTCAGTAAATGTTCACTGAAGGGTTCATGAAAAAAGAAGGCAGGCAGGCAAAAAAAGTAGGGAGGAGGTCAACAGCAAGAAAGCCATCTCTTTCCTTCATTTATTTGTAAAAGGAATGGGGGTAACACTGTCATTTGGGTTATGATCCTAGTCTGGGGATTAGGAGACCCAGGGGATGGTGTGCCATTTCAACCTACAAAACCTCTGCAGAAAACTTTAGCTCAATCTGATCTCAGTTTGCCTTTCAAGGACCTGGAGGTTCAGTCTAATCATTGTCCCCACTTGCTTTCCAGACAGAGACAATGTGAAAGCACAAGGAAATAAAAGATGGGAAATACTCTGGATGCCAAGATGCTAGTTGGCTAAATTATTTTAAGAAGCAGGCAGAACCCCTCTGTGAGTCACTCCTTTCAGAAAACAAATCATAAGTCCACCTGACTATAAACCCAGCTGATTATAAACACACTGATGGCCTCTCTCTCTGGGGTAATACAGCTCTGAACCCCCCTCATTCTAATGGCCTATTATTACATAATATTTCCCTTAGGATTAAAAGCATGTCTTTGAAATTGACTGTTCTGAACACAGATACACCCATACTCATGTACACACGTCATCTTCCTCAAGAATGTTTTTTATCTGTCCACGGGACCACCATTCTCTCAACTCTTAGGAGAGACCTAGCATCACTGCTGGATTTTCTTGCTTCTTACCCCAAACAACTTCCCTAAGAGTCCGTTCGACACTAATATTTAAAACCAAGAGACAATATGGCACAGCGGTCAAGAGCATGGACTCTAGAATCGACTCTCTGGGTTTGAATGTGGCGTTTTCACAGATGAGCTGTGTGATTTGGGGGGAGTCGATCTGCCCTCTGTGGGCTTCTGTTCTCTCAATGTAAAATGAGGCTGATAATATCTATCTCGTTAAGGTTGTTATAGGATTAATTAATGTATGTTAAAGTGCTAAAATTAGTACATGGTTCAGTGCCCAAGGAATGTCGGGTACTGTTATCCTGGGGTTGGGTCTGCCTCCTACGTAGTTCTTGGATTTGCTAATTCCACCCCATTCCCACCCCCCGCCCCCCACCCCACCCCCCAGAGAGCTAAGGTTCCTGAGTTGGTGCTGTATCTCCCTTACTGTTCAGGGTACGCCATTCACCCAATTAGCCAATCACAGTGCACACGAGACAATGAATTAAAATAATTTACATTTTGTTTTTGTGGGCTTTGTCTCTGGCATCATACCCCTCATGGTGTAGTATCTACAGATACAAGCCGAGTTGGAGCTGCCATCGTTCTGTAAATTGTGCCTGAGGCTGGAAGAGTGCGGGCAACTCCCTTAGTTTTTGATCAACATAATGTAAAGGGAAACAGGAATTTAGAGAGAGAAGCTTTTTTCCTGAGGATCACAGAGAGGCATGAGAAGGAGGGGAAGACGATAAAGCAAGCCAAGAATCTCAATCCCCTAAATATTTACCTCGTCGGGAGTTTCCTGTTTCTTTAATCCAGCACACTTCGTAATTATGAGCTCGTGGCATCGCTTGTGGACCACACAAGTGCAAACTGCAAACAGCAAAACACGGGAAGGCTGAGTGACAAGTGTCTGCAGAAAGTTCCCGCCCCAAGATTTAATCAGGTCTAGGTGTGGGATGAGGGGAGCATGCCCGCTCTGCCCCTGAGTCTAAATTTATGGCTCTCCCTAAAGCTCTTCGTGCAGTTTTTTCAAAGCACTTTGCCATCAGAGCCATTAGGGTTTCCTAAATGCTCAGAAGAAGAATGATGCATTCACACCTAAAGGGTGTCGGCAGTTTTCACCAATTCAGGGAGTGCTGATCCATTTCCTTGCTTCTGATATGCCAAGGTCAGGGAAGAGTCTCCCCCACCCCTCCTGCAGAGCCTTGTCTGCCACAGGCCTCACAGCCCCCCTGCTCCACTCAGGCTCATGCAACATGGCTGCAGGTGAACGGATGTTTTGTGGCACAGAAATTCTTAGCATTTAAAAAAATCTGGTTCTGCCCTTACAACCAAACTTTAAAATTCCCAGCTAACGTAATATCTCCACAAGTAGTGGTCTGCAGCTGTGTCTTTTGCGTCATGGGGCAGTGTTGGACAGGTGGTGGCAGAAGAGGTAAGCAGCTCTGCGCACAGGTTACCCCAAGGACACAGCGTCTCTCAATGGAGTTTATCCAACTCCCCCCAAGGGTGAACCCACGTTAAACAGTGTTGGGCGAGGAGAAGGAACAGCCTCCCAGCTCTAACCACAGAGAAACCTCAACGTGACCGCATCGCATTTCCACTTTCCAGTCCTGCACAACTTCACCTTGCACTTGCAGCCAATGAACTGAAACAATATAATCTCCAGTCATTTCAAGTGCCCTTTAAACTGTTCCGAGCTAATGATTCCAAATTAGAGACAAAAAGGAGCATCAGCAAGGGCCATTCCATGATGTGGAATAAAGCTGAGTGTCTTCAGTTCTTCAGGGAGTAGCCAAGGAAGCAGCAGGCAGAGGGCACAGAGGCCAGCTCGGTTCAAGGCGGGACTTCCAAAGAGCTCTAACTGAAGTATTCTCTTTCCCCAGGGAAGACGAAAGTTCTACCTGCCACAACTGTGCAAAAAGGACCAGGTGGACCGGGGCTTTCTGAGACTACTGGGCTACTAAGAGACGGGTGGTACCCACGAGGGAGACATAGACGGATGTGGGAGTAATGCCAGGTGGGGCAAGAATAGCAGGAACCTGCTGTACAGAGGGGAGCATAAGCCCGCAGACAGCATGGGGCCTCTAAGTAGAACCAAGCCCCACACATGCCTCCTCCAAGCTTAGTGACTGGGGTTTGTGCAGGCACCTGCCCCCCCCACCACCACACCTGGGACTTAGCTCATACCATACCTCTTACCTTGACATTGGTATCCCTGCTTTCCTATGACACCCCTGAAAAGAAGAATATACTCCTTTTAAGAAGACAAAATTTTATTAGGTCAAAAAACAAAGCTGCCCAATTCTGACCACCACCCACAGTGCTCCAAGGTCATCAAGTCCGCCAGACAATACAATGTTACCTTCCTTGGCAGGTACCTGGGAGTGCATCCTCTCAGAAGGCCACAAGGGCGGCCCAGTGCCCGGAGGAGGGCATGGTCTGGTCACAGTGTCTATAAGTACAGCCATTTGGGTTTCCATTTTGGGCATTCTGGAAAGCCACGAACTACCCTGCCTGCTCTAGGTGACCTCAATCGCTTGAACTCACCCTTCCTCATGGATAAAATGGATCTCCCTTGTCTCCCAGCACAGAGCATGCTCTGTGGGTTCCCTAATACTGGAGAAGGGATGCAGGTGACAAGCCTGTTCTCTGGGCATCTCAGAGACAGCCAAGGGTTCTAGGTCAGTCTGTGATAAGGATTACGGGTTCAGTCTATAGTTTGGGTTAAGGCCAACATCAGAGGTTTCTTCTGTGGCCAGAGTAAGGGTGCCCCTTGGACGGGGTTGAGGGTCAGCAGGGACAACAGACAACCCAACCAACCTGGCCTTAGCCCTGTGCTCAGCAGGTTGAAATGACTGGTTAGGGAGGTCCTGCAATTCCCAGAGCTCACTTGGGCTAAATTTCAGAAACCTAAATCTCATGTGTTTTAACCTTGGGCTTAGGGGAGACCTGAATCCATAGGACTAAGCTTTCCAAGCCCTGCCACCCACACCTCATCCACCAACCACTCAATTCACAAACAAAATACCGAACATGGAGAAGCATGTGCAGGTCGGGAGTGGGCCATGGTTTGTGCTGCAGTAGGGCTGAGTTTGCTCTGAGCCATTTTGTCTCAGACCTCTGTGCCAGCCTCAGTACTAGTTCTGGCTCACCACAAGGATAAGAAAGCCATTACTGGATACCCCAGGATTCTAGGGGTCCTCAGAGCCCAATTTCAACGTCTCCTGGCTGAGTTCCCACTGTACCTTGGCCCCACTCGCTCACCCCTGCCAGACTCAAGCACATTGGCAACCTCAACACCAGCTTCAAAGAGCTCAGAGAGCTTGCCAGAAAGGCTGGGGGGATGTCAGGAACAGCAGGAGCTTTGAAGACAGGCTAACCCAGGGCAGACTCATGCCTCTGACACTTCTCACTGGTGGACCTGAACCAAGTCTGTTTTCATTGATGAGCCTCGATTTTGCTATTAGTGGAGTGGGATTACTAATACATAGTTCATAAGAGATTGGGAAGATATAATTAGATATTTCCAGACCTTAACAGAGAACCTGCCACATGGTGAGGATTCAGTAAAAATCAGTTCCCCTCCAATTCCCAAGGCCAGTGCTCCTTATCCTCCTCGCCTTTAAATGGCCTGCTGTCTACCTAATATAATGGACCCTCATGTACCCATCACTCAGCTTCAACAATAACCAACCCAAGCCCCTTCTCGCCACCCTCCAGACTGTTTTTTAAACAAATCCTAGATATCATATTATTCCATTTATAAATAAATTGGAAGGTCTTTCTAAAAGATAAGGATTCCCTTAAAACAAAACAAAACAATATCACAAGACCACTATTGGTCATAAACTCTTAACTCCTTAAGTATAATATAATAATATAAAACATAATATATAAACATAACATGGTATTTCCTAAGCAGCTACCACATTCCTTCTGGGAAAGCATTCTCTGCAATTAAATAAAGAATAAATAAAGTACATCAGTGCTTTCAAATGAAGTTCACTACCTCCCTTACTCCGCCAGCCACTTCTCCCCACAGGACAACTAGAGGTTCCCAGGAGAGGGGGCTTACCAGATAAAATCCCTGCAGTGGGAGCAGTAGGTGGGCTGTCGAAGGTAGGTGGCCATGAACTTGTGGCCGTTGACCTGGTGGACCCTGCGCCTGACAGCCCCCTGCCGCTTCCTCGGCCGCAAGCGCTCCCTGAACACGCGCTCTTCATTGTCCTTAGGGGCTGCAGAACGAGAGCAGAGAAGAAAGCAGGGGCTTGGTTAGCGCACCTTAAAGTGAACCTTCCTCAGGGGATCAGGCGGGGCTGGGCAGGAGGCACCTTCCCCGGTGTAGAGGTTCGGGGTGTCTGGAGGAGCCCCACAGCTCAGTTGTAGAGTGACACCAAATGGGGGCGGGGCACCCAGATCCCTGCACGTTCGCACACCGGCTGTGTCCTCGAGTCCACCCTAAGCCCAGATTCTGCAGCGAGCGTGATCATTCCTCTCCTGCCCACACCGTCTGCATATTTTAAGGGTCGAACAGCTCGAGGTTGAACTCCTATGGCGACCTCCTCAGCAGCGTGAGCTTGGACAGATGATGTTTACTGTCCCTGAGCCTGGAGGGCATCTCCATGCGTAAAGTGTGGATAACAGAGCCCACCAGGTAGCCGGGAGGATTTAGTGAAGTCAATTCCCTCAGCATCCAGCTCCCTGGAAAGTGCTTAATAAATGCTCCTTTCCTTCTTTCTTTCCCTCTTAACCAGACTAGGACAACTAACGATACTCCAAAGGTCAAACAGTGAGGGAAGCATAACATGTGAAAGCAGATAGAGTCCCCAAAGCTCAAAACCCACCATCATAAATAGGCTTTAGGATCCCATTAGAGACAAAAGAACTGCCGCCATTTCTTCCTTCCAGAGGAAGAAATCAGAGATTTCCCCAAACCTAAGAATGCCCTGTAAGGGGAGTAACAGGTGACAACAAAATCAAGAAGGATGATGATAAAGTCCTGCATTTCTATGGTGCTTACACTGTGGCAGGTGCTACGCTAAGGGTGTTACATGTAGTAACTCACTGAACCCTCACAACAGCCCCAGATGGAGGGGTACTGTTATTACCCCATTTTACAGGTGTGCAAACTGAGGCACAATGTGTTTGAGTAGCCTGCTTCTGTGAACACAGCTACTAAGAGGTGGAGCCCAGATTCTCATCCAGAGAGGGGAGGAGAACATTCTAACGTTCTTCACTCCCACAGCAAGTCCCACAGTGTGGGTGGCCCCCATTATGGAAAGGTCAAGCTGCCGGTGGCTTCCCTGAGGGCGGAAGAAGCAGCTCTTGGGTGTCCCTCCAGGTTCCTGGCACCTCCACATGGGCACCGGAGGCTGCCGTTGAGGCACAGTTTAAAATTCACAAGGAAGACCCTGTCCCCAAAGTGACTGAATGCGGTCTTGGTCCTTGCGCCATGCAGTCTTGGTCCTTGCAGGAAGAAGCATTGCACCCTCTGGGACCACTTTAAGAATAGGGTTCCCTGAGCTAGAGAAGTGACAGAAAAGTGACCAGCACAGCGGTTCCAGGTGGCAAGTGACCTGGGAGGGTCTTCTACCTACATAGGGAGGTCCTGGATAAAACAGCTGAGGAATTGAGATGCAAAGAACAAGGTGTGGGCTGGGTCGGGACTCCACTGGGGACAAGAGGCCGCATCCAGGAAAGTGCTGCCCCCTCAGCTCTGCAGTCT
>PVIY010036968.1:12687-25150 GCA_004026745.1 Myrmecophaga tridactyla
GTGCCCCCACTCCCTGTACCCCATGCCTTGCCCCCATGCTGCACCTAGCCAGTAGGCATTTCCAGGGCAGTTGACAAACCCAGTCCCACAACCCAAGATCATTCCAGGTGGGAACATTGGGCCACCAGCCCCATCAGGCCCACAAGCAAAATCTCCACTGAGATACACACTGCCCACCCTCCAGCCCCGGGGTTGGCTGCTTTCAGCACACACTGGGACCAGCGGACCTGGCTGGAATTGCACTGGGTCTCCAAACAGCTCACCTGACTACCGTAGTCTGGGGAGAGGCAAGGCTGAGGGGAAGAGGAGGCCCAAGAGCACCATCTGCTGGGAAGAAACTGACTGTTTGGCTGCAAACAGATCCTCAAGTAGAATGGCATCCCCTGCATGAGGTCTGGACCTTGGCTTGGCCGGGAATTACTAACGAACCATGTGCAAAAGGAGACTTTCAATGCATCCAAGTAAATAGAAAATCTTAGATGACTGAGGGAAACCAACATCCAAAGTAACCCTATCAAGATGATTAAATGTCTCAAAGTCAACAGAAAATCATAAAGCATATGAAGATGCAGGCAGATGTAGCCCAGCTAAATGACCAAATTAAAACACCAGAGGAGGCACAAACTGAAACAATTAATCAAAATGTTCATACAATGCTCCTAAATAGATTCAATGGGTTGGTTAATGACATAAAGGATATCAAGAAGACACTAGAAAAACATGAAGAATTTGAAAAAACAGAAAAATAGGAGAGATGAAAGAGACTGTAAACCAAATAAAAAATATACTTGAGACACACAACAGCAGATTTGAAGAGACAGGAAAAAGAATAAGCAGGCTAGAGAACTGTGCAATTGAATTTGAAAGCACAAAAGAACAAATGGCAAAAAAAGGTGGAAAAACTTGAAATGGGTCTCAGAGAAATGACAGACAACACAAAGTGCACAAATATAAGAATCACTGGTGTCCCAGAAAGAGAAGAGAAGAGAAAAGGGCTAGGAAGATTATTTGAGGAGATAATGGGGGGAAACTTCCTAACCCTTATAAAAGACATAAATATGCCAATCAAAGAAGCCCAACAAAACCCAAATAGAATAAATCCGAATAGGCCTACTCCAAGACACAAACTAATCAGGCAGTCAAATGTTGAAGAGAAGCAGAAAATTCTGAAAACGGCAAGAGAAAAGTACCTCACCACACACACACAGTAAACCACATAAGACTGAGTTCAGATTACTCAAAGGTACCATGGAAGTGAGAAGGCAGTGGTATGATATACTCAAGATCCTAAAAGAGAAAGACTACCATCCAAGAATTCTGCATCCAGCCAAACTGTCCTTCAAAAGTGAAGGAGAGATTAAAATTTTCACAGCCAGACAAAGGAGTTCAATGGGAGAAAATACTTGGTAATCATGTATTGGATAAAGGTTTGATATCCTGTACACATAAAGAAATCAGATAAAGGTTTGATATCCTGTATACAACTCAACAACAAAAGAACAAACAACTCAATTATAAAATGGGCTAAAGATATTAATAAATATTTTTCCAAAGAGAAAATACAGATTGCTAAAAAGCACATAAAGAGATGCTCATTTTCATTAGCTATAGGAGAAATGCAAACAATGACAACAATGAGCTATCACCTCACCCCTATAAAAATGACTGCTATTAAACAAACAAGAAGTTACAAATATTGGCGAAAATGTGGAGAAATTGGAACACTTATACACTGCTAGTGGGAATATATAATTTTACAGCCACTATGGAAGACAGTTTGGTGGTTCTTTAGAAAACTAAATGCCAAGGTGCCCTATGACCCAGCAATACCAGTACTTGGTATATACCCAGGAGAGCTGAAAGCAGTGACAGACAGATATTTGAACACCCATGTTCATAGCAGCATTATTCACAATTGCCAAAAGATGGAAACAATTCAAGTGTCCATCAACAGATGAGTGGGTAAACAAAATGTAGTACATACATACAATGAAATATTATGCATCAGTAAGATGAAATGAGGTCCTGAAGCATATGACAACACGGATGAACCTTGAGGACATAATACTAAGTAAAATAAAGCAGACACAAAGGATAGATACTGTATGACTTTGCTTTTATGACCTTGGTAAAAGTAAACTCAAAGGCTTATACTACAGAAGACAGGGAACCTAGAGGTACACAGAATATAAAGATGGGTGAATGGTGAGCTAATGAGGTTTGAACTTAAATGTACGGGAATGGATAGAGGTGAAAGCAGTTCATTAGTGGGTCTATAAGTAATACCGCCATATTGAAGGTGGACATGATTAAAAGGGGTTGTATAGGGCCGAGTATTCCCTGATCAACACTACAAATATAAAAAAGTTCTTGCATGAACGACCTCAAAGGTATGAATCTTGCACAAAGAGTAAATAATAGAGGGGTTTAGGGAGAAAACTACCTATTGCATGCTATGGGGTAAATAATTGGGGGGGGGACAAGAGTTAAGGGGAGGTTTGGATTTTCTATTTGGTAAGGGTGTGTTTATTGGTTATTTTTCTCTTGGGAGCAATGAAAATGGTCTAAAATTGCGAGTGTTGATGACCGTACACTAAGTGAGGATAGCTTGAGACATGGATTGTGGATGGAGGTGGCTGAAGGATACACTGACTGAGAAGCAGAATGGTGAACTGTGGTGTATACATATGATCGAATCTTGTGCAGCTACAGAAAGGAACAAAGTCATGAGGCATGCAACGAGGTGAATGAACCTGGGGACATTATGGGATGCAAAATAAGCCAGAAACGAAAGAATAAATATTGCATGGTCTCCTTTAGAAAATACTTTTAGGAAAATGGGGGCCTAGATTGTAAGCACTAATAGCAATCACATTTAGTTCGGAGCTGTAATTGTCATTTCTAGATTTGGGGATGCTGGGCTATATATGTATTTTCCCGGAACTTTGGGAACCTGTGTGACACCTAAAACTCAGAGTAGGAGTTCTATAGGTCTGAGAGTCAGCACTGTCACTTACAACAACTGTTAAAGAAACAACAAAAAAAAAGGATCAGCCTTCAATTTGAAATAAGAATGAAGCTGATCTGGCCAGGACTAAGGTAAATTAGAGTACAGGGGTAAGGATGACATTGTCTCTCAGAATACACAGGTAAGAAGCTAGAGATAGGTGAACTCAGTTAGTTAATAAGGTTAAACTTAAATGTAAGGGAATGGGTAGAAGCGGAAGGTATGAATTTTGTACAAAGAGTAAATAAAAGAGGGGTATGGGGGAAAACTACTATTGCATGCTTCATCTACTATACGAAACCAGAGAAAGAGAGGCTTATTCTGCCCCCAAACTAAATTTTCCATAGCACATAATCTAACTTCAACCTTTCTGGATAGATCATTTAAACAACCAAACACATTCTCAGAATGGGAATGAGGGCTCATATATCTGTATAGCTTAATGTAATACCTGGACACATCCCAGAGTATGTTGGGCACGTAACTAAAAAGTATTGGCAATGTCCCTTGAGGGATGGGAGAAAACATATGAAGCTATTAAGCTTTACCACTGGGGAAACCCTGATACTGTCTCAAGCATTAGGGACTCCCAAGTCAATAGACCAAAGCCCTTGCTCTTGAGGCTTGCTCTTGTGAGGCTTATTTCTGTAGCAGAGAAGCTAAACCTACCTATAGTTATGCCTAAGAGTTACTTCCACAGGCCCTCTTTTGTTGCTCAGATGTGACCTCTCTCTCTAAGCCCAACTCTGCAAGGAAAATCATTACCCTCTCCTCTACGTGGGACATGACATCCAGGGGTAAAAGTCTCCCTGGCAACATGGAATATGAATGCCAGGGATGAGCCTGGGCCTGTCACTGTGGGATCAACAATGCCATCCTGACCAAAAGAGGGGAAAGAAATGCAAGAAAATAAAGATACCAGTGGCTGAGAGAGCTCAAATAGAGCCCAGAGGCTGTTCTAGAGGCTACTGTTATGAAAGCTTCAGCTATATATTGCTATATGGTTTGCTAAATCCCAACCAAAACCATTCCTGTAAACCCTAAAGAACACCTAGGGTTCTGAGATTCAACAAAGGTTCCATGCAGTATGATTACTTTTCAGGAACTTACATCCTCCATATGGGTTCCTAGGCCAGATAAGTCCTGAAACTCAGAGGGCCCAGCCTCTCCAGATCATCAGCTAGTTCCATTCCCCATCCCATATTATTGGCAACACTTTCCAACATGAAAAAGTTAGAATGGACATAGCCCAGATGCCCCTAAAGACTGGGAGAACGATCATGGAAGAAGGAGGATTTATAACAGAGAAAAGAGGAGTCAACAAATGACTATGAATGCTGAATCATTATATTGATACTTCTTTTAGTATCCTGTGTCTTGGAGAACCTGGCTATATTATTTAATATAGTTCATAATCAAATTTCCCTGCTTGTCCCTAAATATATCTTTTTAATCCAGGAGCTAATCAGAGTTTGTGCATTGCATTTGGTTGCCATATTTCTAGATTAGTCTCCTTAATCTAGAATAGTTTCCTTATATATTTTTCCTGTTTTATGATACATTTATGAGTAGTTCAGGGTGTTGTTTTATAGAATATTCAGAATTTTCCAACAGTCTGGATTTGTGTGATTATTTCCCATGATTCGTTTCAGATTAAATAGGCAAGATAATCACATAGGACTATGTATCAGTCAGTCCAAATATATCCACTAAAAACCCAATAGATGCATTTGTACATGCATTAACATAAATTTATAGGAGAAATATAAAATACTCTTACTAGGAATTTAAAAATGTAAAACAGAGCAGTCTTGACATCCCATTGGCATATCATTTAATACCCAATAAAGCAACAAATTTGTTTTAAATGGTATAATCTACTATTGGCAAGGCTACTGTGAATCTGATTTATTCACTCGCTGCTAGAGGCAATGTAAGTTGATATAACATTTTCAGAAAGCAATACTGCAATCCATAGCAGACACCACAAAGAGATTCATATCCTTCGACTTGGCAATTCCTTAGGAATTAACTCTAAGTCAATAATTAAACAGAATCTAAAAGCTATATACTTATAGTTTCCCTAGTGCATATGTGCATTAGCTAACAAATAGGAAAAACATCAAAGTCTAACATTAGGAGAATGGTGTGATGAATTACATTATATCAATAGCAATTTTAAACACTGAAATAATATAGAAACATGGAGAAATTTGCTAACATATTGTGAAAGCAATACACAATAACACAACCCAATGTAAAATATATTTGCAGATTAAGACAATACAGAAGTAAAAATTATGTCACAGTAGAATAATGGGATTCTGTACATTAACATTTGAAAAAGTGTTGCCTACAGCTGTTTAATTGGCTTTTTAAAGCAGTTCGGTCTAGATCGCGGAAGGGGGGCCCTCACGATGTGCAGGGGTGTTATTCGGCAGGACTTGGTAAAATCTGGGGGTGAGGGTGGGGGTGGGGGTGCAAGGGTGTCATGAGCAAGGGGGTGAGGGCACCAGAAGTTGCCGTGGAGAGCAGGACAGACAAGAAAAAACTTCATCTGCTTCCCAACTGCCCATGGCTTGGCCCTGAGGAAATGGGGGGCCACTGCTGCCCAGCAGGGGAAGCCTCCCTGGAGGCCGGGCACCGATGGCAAGGGACGCCAGGCTGTGCCTAGGCCATGGCCTCTTGGCAACCTCCAGGCTGGCCCACCTCCCAGGGCCCATTCGACACTTCCCAGGTCCTGTTATATGACTGTCACCCAGCAGGAGAAATGACCCTTCAGGGAAAACCCAACCCAGAGCTGGATGCCCTTTGCAAAGGTTTGTGCAGAAGTGATGATCCAGGCTGGTCAGATCTAGGGCAAGAAATCAGAAAGCAAAAAGCTCAGCCGAGATGTCTTCAGCAGTGACCCCATCCTCCAGTGACATTCCAGGCACACTGTTTACCCGATTCCATTCACCTACAAACTTCACACTCCTCGGAGCTCTCACGCCCATGAAGATTTTATTCTCCTGACACTCAGGAGAATCTGTGACAGATTGTGGGCAGGTGGTGGGAACAGCAATAAGGAATCCACAGCAACCAGTTACTGTCTGTCTATCCGACCTCACCTGGCCCCTTTTCCTTTGGGGTTGAGACTTCTCAGTCTAGACTAGAGGAACTTAGGGAGAGGCACACACAGACTTAGGGAGAGGCAGCCTCTACAAAGTACCCCGTGTCACCTTTGCTGGCTTGTCTGGTCATCGCTGGTTTCATTGTCCTCCTGTCCTGACCCTCACCCAACCTCACATCCTCCTGCCCAAAGAGGAAATCGACAGAACTGGACGCATTCCCCACACAAGGTCAAGGGCAATTAGCCTCCGAGTCCTTGGGAGGCCTTTCAGTTTAAGAATACCTGGCAGGGAAATTCTACCAAGCCCAGGTGTGTGAACTCCTGGATGCCATGCCAGCACTCCTGCCCAGGGCACATGGATCAAGAACAGCTAAATCCAGGGGTCAACCATGCCAAAGACACTTGACCCAAGAGCCTGGGCCAGACTGAACCATATACACATCAGCCACCTCTGAGCACCCCTGTTACTCCTCACCACAGGCACACAGGGGTCTTTCCCATGGCAGGTGGGCTGCAAGGCCTGCTTCCTTCTATGGGTGTGTGCTCCCATCTTTTGACCCTCTTTTTTGGCTAGTGTGGTTGAATGAGGAATTAGGAAGCTGGACAAATTTTGCCTTTGCCCCCCAATTTGCTCTATGTCCTTAAATAAGTCACTTAATCTCTTTGGGCTTCTGTTTTCTTATCTTTCAAGAGGGTGATGCAATGTCTCAGCCTAAGCCCCAAGCAGGTACAAACAGTGCCAGGTCACATTGGAGCCTGAGACTAAGTACTACAGATCACGGTCTCATTTAAGATGATCACGTTCTTATTTAAAATGTTGACATCTTTTCCCTTTAATTTTGATTTTTAAGATGATCGCAACAAAATAATATTTGCTTACCAAGATACCTTGATTAACCTACACTAGTACCGACCCTGGGCATGGGGACTGAGTAGGCCAATGGGAAGACTTTCCAAACTGCCCGTGCATCTCAGGGGGAGGCTGGCGGCCGGGGCCGCTGTGTGCACCCACCCCATTTGGCCTTCCTGGGAGGTGGGGGAAGAGGGTCTTCAAGAATCCCACCTTCACCCCAGGGGAAGCTCCAGGATGGTCCACAGAACTTACAGTATAAAGACCAGAAGTGGCAGGAAATAGAAAAAAAACAATTTACAGCCCCAAAGAAATGGGTTCAGCCCATGACTCTTGAGTTTCCTCTGGAGCCTGGCATTCACTGCAGGGAGTTTTCTCCTCCTAGTGACCGGGCAGTGGGGAGTAGAGCGGCTCGGGGGCAGCAGCTGGCATCTCTCCCCATGTCCAGTGACATTGGGGTGGTGGCCTGGAATCGCCACTGAGGCTTTTCCAATACTGACCTAAGAAAGTGCCAGCTGCACTCTCTCCCTGGAGTCAACAGGACACTCTGACACACCGTTAGTGAGAGAGGAAAGCAGCGTCATGCCCCACCCTGTAAGACCTACACTGACCCCTCCCCGCCCTCCCCCACCCCCACCCCGCGCTGCCGGGGTCCCGCCGCCCCTAGATGGTCCACACCCGCCGTGGTGAGATGGGGTAAGGAGTTGGTCCAAATTATCTCCCTCACCCCACCCTTCAGGGGCTTGGGATAGCAGAGTGGATTTTCAGACTTGGGAAACTGTTGGGATAATCAGATTGGGAAGGAATGCTGGGTTTGCTCTAGAACAAGAGCGGGAAGCCACCTGGCTAGTGTGAGAAAAGGCTTGGGGGGCTCCTGGGAAGATTCTTCTTGAAACCCAAGCAAAGAACATATCTAGACCTCAGGGCAGGTACCTTCACGTGGAAACTCTAAAGAAAACATTTCAGCCATCCTAGCATCTTTGCCTAAATAACTGTCAAACCCTGTAGATATTCAAAAGCGAAGAAACAACAGCTACCATCAATGGGGCACCAGCACCGGGTTAAACACCCTCCATCCGTGATGTATTATTGTGCATACACATGCGACACTGTGGCATGAACATGAGGTATTCTTTCATATTCACGAGATAGTATTACATATACATGAGGTGAGGTTATATATGCATGGATTATCATTACATAAATGGGGTGTTAATACATAAGTTATGTAAATGCCTTAGATACATCTAATGTGGTGAAGTATTATTCACTGAGGCATCAAGAGGTTAAATAAATAATTTGCTGAAAGTCACAGAACTGTCAATTGTGGCAATGGTCAGTTCCGGAATCCCCACCCTGGCCAATCCATCCAGACCTCGCAAGGACAACAGAATGGCCTGAGTCCCACCAGCCCCAACGTGTGTACATGGAAGTCCCCTCTTGGCTGCTGCCCACCCACCTCTCCACATATCTGCCCCTGCTACTGCCTAGAGGCTTACCAACGAAAGCTTAAGAAGACTGATCAATCCATGCCATACCCATGCAATGTAATTTAATGCAGATATTAAAACCAGCTGGCGTGCTACATCCATCAAGAAACAATAAACAGAAAAAGAAAACCAAGAAACACATTTGTAGTGTATATCTATTTGTATAAAATGAGAAACAGAAAAGGATAAATAAATATATTCAAACATATAAAAACAAAAACGCACACTGAGAACCCCTCAAAGGGCATACAATAAAATTCAGGCACTGTTCCGAGCAGAGGTTCAACTCCTGCCCCAAGACAGATGGAACATGGCCCCACCCCCTTAACTGCTGTTCTGAGAAATTCTGAATTCTGTCCTTCTTAGACAGGTCTCTATAAGGAAGCAAGGAATTACCTTAATAATCTCATAGCAGTGTTATGATTAGCTAGGATGACAAAAGCCAGTATTGGGCCTTTCCTCCTCGATGCCTGAGGAGAATATTCAATTCTCCCTCTCAGTAATTCTCAGTAATGTCATTATGGATTTATTAGTGAAAAATGCAAGATCAACGGAAGGAAAACAAAACAAAAGTAGGTGCTGATGTGGGATCCTCACTTGGATCCTGGAATAGTAAAAGGGCGTTAGTGGGAAAACTGGTGAAATCCAAATAAAGTCTGTGGTTTAGGTAACGGTAACACATCAATGCTAATTTCTTGGTTTTGACAAATATGCACTGGTTACCTAACATGTTAACTTTGGGAGAAGCTGGGCGAAGGGGAGTTGGGAACTCTACTATCTTTTTACAACTTTCTGTAAACCTAAAGTTATTCCAAAATAAAAAGTTTGTTAAAGAAAAAATAGGCGCTGAAAATCAAAGGAGTAGTGCCTTGTATTTTTCAGGAGAAAAAAGATGACAATATTCTCAAGTTAAATAAATGCCTCATGAGAGTGAGTTTCAAATATTAAGTAAATATTTATGTGGCACCAAAGGATATGTTCCACATGTTGTACTCACACAATACATTAAAGAAAATCTCTGTTCAAAACAGGAAAGCGGAAACAGCAATTAATCCGTCAAAGAGATTATTCTATGCTATCTCTATCGATGTGGATCAGAAACCCTGAGAGGAGAGGTCTGCAATGGTTGGCTTGCTTTATTCTGGGGGTGATCTAATCTGAGCGCGCTGGTGACACTGTGAGATTAGCATCTCAAATTTAATATAAACCGGGCCCTTCTTTCTCCTCTTCACTTTCTGAAGATCTTTTCTGGGTTTGTGGCACAGCTTATGCTCTGTCCAGTCATTAGAACAAAACAAGATGGTTTGTGCTTTATAGGAAAAACGGGAAAAGGCCAGGCACAGGTGGCGGGTGGGGTTGGGGGTGGATCACTGGCATAAACTGGAGGAAAACTTGTGATTAGCTGACAAGGGGGTACTGTGCGTGGGAGACAGCTCAGGGAGATGCCGCAAGGCCAGTGCCCACTTCCACCACCCTCACTGTCTGAGGCACATCATATGCGGAGGGTCTGGGGAACAGTGATTTCATTTAAGCAGGCAGTGTGCCTGTCCCCTGCCCACTGGTCTGTATGCATTCGTTCATTCATTCAAGGTTACATAACGGGAGCGTCAATAGGACCTTACTACAGGCCTCTGGTACCCAGGAAAAGTCACTACTTAGCAAGAGGAAACCATAGAGCAAAAGCCCAACTATTTCCCAGCCTGGGAAATCCAAGCGTGGACACCGGCCAAGGGTGGGACCCGAGTCGCTGCTGGTGCCAGGGATGGCTTGGGATGAATCACAGGAAACTGAGCTATTGCTGAATTCTTGGGCACCTCAGCACTTCGGAGCTCCTGTTCCAAAAGGCCGGTTCTGTCCATTGTTTATGTTTCTGAAATGTCATATTTAAAAATCCCTGCAGAACAGCAATTCTCAAGCCTCAGCAGGGTGTCTGTGTTCCATATTCCATGTGTTGGTGGTTGTGGGGAAGGGGGTCAATGCCAAGCAACCCCCAAAAATAACCAAGACTTTTTTTTTTCTTTTACATGGGCAGGCACTGGGAAGCAAACCTGGGTCTGCAGTATGGCAGGTAAGAACTCTGCCACTGAGCCACCATGGCCCTCCCCTAAGAAAACTTTTTATGGCACAAGCATCCCAGTCAAAAAAGGTTCTGAGGGTATTTATTGGAAAACCCATGCACAACCAGTCCTGTTTATTTCAGCCATCGCACATTTATCTGCTCGGTGGCAGGGCAGTGTTGAGGAAGGTTAAATGTAGACCCTCCAGTGCCCAAGTGGCCCCCAGCCACCTCAGCTCAGGCTCCATGTGACATCCCAAAAGTAAGTGCTGGGAGATTTTCCCAAAATACTGCAATGAACTAACTTTTTGTTTTCCCCACACTCCTTCTTTGCTAAGGCAGCTTTGAGCTCTTGCTAATATTTTGAGGTTAAGGAAACACACACACACACACACATACACATACATGGCCTCTCCCAAAGAGATCTGGAGTCCTGGAGGAGTTCTGAAACTGGGTAAGTATTTTTTATTGGAATATCTGGGAAAGAAGGAGAGCTTCAGGGACTCAGAGGAATAAAAGAAGAAAACAGGAAGGCATCAAAAGAAGGTCGAGTCAAAGGAGATGAAGAAAGAGAAAAGATAAAATGAAGTAAAGATGATGATTAAGTCACAAAGTACAGCCTGGTAATTGTCCAGATGAACCCCACCCCATTCCAGATGGCAGACAGATTTGTCTTAGATAACACAGGCAACTTGCCCTGTCCTCTAGCACTGTGGTCCGCAGGCTCGTGCTCCCGCCGTCCCCCCTCCCACAGCCCCGGCCCATGCAGTTTCCATGGCAGGGCCTTGCAGGATGGCTCCCCCTCCAGCAGCGCAGCACAGGTGAGCCAGCCCCAGGTCTTTCTATGGAAACACCTACAATGGGCATAGTTGTTGCCCTTGTCTTTTGCAGCATTTAAAAACCTGCTTAAATCAAACTTTTTCTTACAAGTTTTGTGTTCCGCTAAGACTGCAACTAAAACTCTGCAAATGGAGAGAGAGATGAGAAGGTCAAAAGCAGTAAATAATACTTTGACCAACTGATAGCATCCCATGGCCCAACCAACACCTCCCCAAGGCTCACAGAATCAATATTTATTTCTCTCTCTCTTTCTTTCTCTCTCTCTCTCTCTCACACACACACACACCTGCATGCATGCACAGATGCATGGTGCTCACCCTTCTGGAGCTGCTTCTAGAATTTCTCCCCAGCCAGGGAATGCTGCAGTCCAGCAAGCCTGCCAAATTCCTAAGATTTGCTCCCTAGGGTCTCAGCAACTCCTATATCCCTCAGAACTGCCCTCCACAGTGATAAGAGAATGAACAATCACTGTGTGAAGAGAAAAATCTATTTCTAACAGTTCTGCAAACCAACAGACAGAGCAGCTAAATTCTGGTTTGCATGTCTACACATCTGCAATACCGAGAAAATGAGGAAAGGGGGGAAGTGGCTCCTTTCCCGTCCGCCCTCCCTCCCCCAAGCTTGAATAATCTGAGACTATTGTGTGGTCACAAAAGCATAAGGACAATCCAGTTAACTCAGTTCTTGCAGCTCATGAAGTAAAAACAGAGGCCAAATTCCCCAGAGGCCCATTCCTTGCGTCTCGGCCAGATTTCTTGCTGACATGTCCGTGGTCACCAGGGCTCTGGGGCAGGAGGAGGAGCGGTCAACTGGCCAACATCTCTCTTAAAACCACAACTTCATCGTATACCTGAAAGATCTCAGGGCAGCCCAAGAATGGTATGATTACTTACAGGCAGTGGCATTTTCTTTTAAACTTTTTTATTAATTAAAAAACTTAACAAAAGAACATTAATATATCATTCCATTCTACATATACAATCAGTAATTCTTAATATTATCATATAGTTGCATATTCATCATTTTTTAGAACATTTGCATCGATTTAGAGAAAGAAATAAAAAGACATCAGAAAAAGAAATAAAACGATAATAGAGAAAAAAAGATT
>PVIY010036969.1:0-25045 GCA_004026745.1 Myrmecophaga tridactyla
CTGGTGCGACTGGAAGTCCGTGTGCACCCATGTCAATCCTTTAATGCCCGAGAGAAGCACCTGCCCTGCAAACGGGTCTCCCCTTCCTCCTCTGAATGCCCGCATCGCTTGTCTGGCATGTGCCATTAAGTGCAATTTCGGGGGAAATTTAGTTTGGATGTGTCCTCCCCGCCAGAGAGCTGGAAGGTGGGCAAGAGGCACCCATACAGCCTTCTGGTTAAGCCCGCAGGCTCCCCATTTCCTTGACCTACTAACCAGGCCCCCATCCGTGACTCAGTTTCTTCATCTGTAAAATGGGATAATAACAGCACCCACTTCACAGGCTTTCTGTGAGAAGGGAACGAGGTAAGCATCCATCAGCAAGAGCTGCCCAGGACCTTGCCCACATGTGCACAGCAGGCATCGACTGACTGCATTCATTTAACCCATGGTCCTTCCGTACCCCCAGATTATACACTTGTAGCATAGGGACAAACCTGTCAGGGGGAAATGCTCTTGTAAGTCACATTTTCCTTGATAACTAGTGATCTTGAATTTTTTTCCTGTTTATTGAGCAGCTCAACAGATTCCTCCAGGAAATCATCCATCCTCGTTCCTCGTCTCTTTCCACTGTTTGCCCATCGCTGACGCATTAAAGCACCCTCACTATCTACAACAGGGCCCTCCACCTCGGCACCGATGCCACGCGGGGCCGGCCTGGGCCCTGCAGGCTCTCTAACAGCATCCCTGGCCTCTACCCCCAGATGATGGCGGCACCCACCTGCTGAGACAGCCAAAATGTCCCCAGACACTGCCAGATATCCCTGTGGGGCAAACATCGTCCTGGTGGAGAAGCTGCTCAAACAGAAGCCCGTAAGGTAAGTGTCCCCTGCCCTGCCCCCTCCTGCCCCTCCAGGTAGCACAGCCAATGGTTCAGAGTGGGTCTTCAGTCCTTCTCCAAGAATGCACATTTATACATACATCTACACAGCCTGACTTTTTTCCCAGGTCAGATCATACACTAGGTACTGTTCAGCCATTTGCTTTTTCCACTAGGAGACATTTCTTCTCCACAGAGATACCCATGTCCCTGTCTTCTCAGTGTAGCCCATGTCCTGGTCACTGGAAGGCCAGGCTGTCCCCTCGGCTCCCGGAGCCCACAGCCCTTCCCCCCACTGACCAGGCGCCTGACTGCCCCAAGAGCTTCTGGCACGGAGAGGAAACAACCACACTCCCTGTACTCTACTTGATATTCAATTAATTAAATTCGTGTATCTAATGAACCAACATTTCGAAAACTTTTTTTATACCTCTAAGTAATGATTACAAATATATTAAATATTGTAAACAATTTAAACTTCAGTTAAAAATGTGAATTCTTTAGAATTTTGCCAACACCCGAAATACCACATAAAGCATACACACATCACAAAACCAATTCCTCACTCTACATATCATCATGATTTAAGTCTCTTCATGATTCTCGGGTGACCTTTCTAGGGTCACAGCTATACTTTTTGATATTTTTTTCCAGGATTGGTGGCCCTAAAGAAACAGAACACGAACTGAATTAGGCACCTCGGTTGTATGGCTACGGGCTGAGTCTCGGCTAGGGATCCATCTAGATTGCTTGTTAAGGCAATTCAAACCAGGCCACTGATCAAGGGTTATTTCTGATAAGTAAATTTCATTGATTACATCAGTAAGATTTTCAAAGTCTACACCCTTCGCCGAGGTCGTAGGTTTTGGCAAACTTCTGCCTGTCCCTAAAAAGATGCCTTTAAGCTCTGGTTGGGGGTACTACAGAATGCATCTTTTGGTTTTTATGACAGACTAGCCTAGTCCTGTGTGCTGGTTTGAAACTGTTACGTACTCCAGAAAAGCCATTTTCTTTTAATCCTAATCCGATCTTGTGGGGACAGACCCATTTTAGGGTGGGTTCTTTGGATTAGATTGTTTCCACGGAGTTGTGACCCTGCCCATTCAAGGTGTCTTAATTAGTTTACTGGAATCCTTAAAAGAGCTCACAAGAAGAGAAATGAAACCAAGACACAAACCTTTGGAGATGCTAAGAGATGAAATCCAGAGTTTGCCCTGGAGAAGCTAAGGGAGGACCCACAGATGCTTAGAGTGAAAGTCACTGAGATCAGAAGCAGGAAGCAACAAACCAGGAGCAGGGACCTCAGATACCAGCCACGTGCCTTCCCATGTGACAGACAATGGCTTTTCTTTGGAGTCCAGTTATCTTTCTCTGAATGCCTTAGTTTGGACATTTTTATGGTGTTAGAACTGTAAACTTGTAGCGTAATAAATCCCCTTTATAAAAGCCATTCCATTTCTGGTTATATTGCATTCCAGCAGCATTAGCAAACTAAAAGATCCTGTAATTATGAAATACTGACTTGATTTGTTAGCATTGCTAAAGATGCATGTTTGTCCTATTAGTATTTTATTAAAATTAGCAGAGCCATCGAGAAACTCCCAGAAATGAAGGATTGACTCTTTGCGGTTATCTGTGTTATCTCCTGGGAACACCAGGATAATGCACCGCCTGGGAATACACTGCTGAGCTGGTTCTCAGCCTGGCTCTGCGTGTGAGCTCTGGGGTGGGTAAGGGCTGGGCCTCTCCTTCTGGTTCTCGTGGGTCACCACCAGTGCTGACAGTTCCTGCCTTTTCAGGGGCCAGTTCCTGCATTCCTTGTGTCCCAGGTGTTTGCCTGTCTCTACTCACACAGAAACAAGTACACATCATCACTTCACAGAAAAACAGCACACCCGCGTAGTAGCAATCTCTTAGCATATTAGTTTTCTATTCTGTGCGACAAGTCACCACAACTCAGCAGCTTAAGACAACACGCATCTATCATCGCAGAGTTGCGTGGGGCAGGAGTCCAGGCCCGGCCCGGCTGGGAGCTCTGCCCAGAACCTCACCAGGCCACGACCAGGCGGCGGCCAGGCTGCTGTCGCATCTGGAGGCTTTGCTGGGGAGGCAGCTGCTGCCAAGCTCATTCCGGCCGGTGTGGGACCATGATTTCATCTGCAGAATCCCCTCCTCTTTGCCATGTTCTGTTGGCTAGAAGCAAGTCACATGCCCTGCCCATGGTCAAGGAGAGGGAATCGTGCCTGCCGGGGGTGAAGACCATGGGACCACCCTGGGGTCTCTCTGCCACACCTCCTTAATGAAACTAGCAAACATTAAACACGGCCTGTCACCTTCTTCTGCATTTACACCTACTTTTGTGTGCACTCTCTATCAATGCATCTCTTGGGGGTTTCATTAAGAGCTCACGGCTTTGCCATAACCCCAAAGGCCCTCACCCTCAAGGGTCTCCGAGCCCACCTACCACTCAGCACTGTCCACTGGGCCCCGGCCATGCTGGCCCGAGGCTGTTCCTTGGTGGCGCCTGGCACACTCCGGCCGTGGACTTGCCCTTGACGTCCCCTCTGTCCACTTCACTCTTCACCTAGACATCCACATCTCACTCCTCTACTTTATTCAGGCCTCAGCAAGAAGGTCGCCTCCTCAGAAAATCCTAACACTGCTCAGACACTGTAGGAAGAAGGGATGAAGGGCGTGGGCTCAAGCTGCCTGCTGAATTCTGAAGCCCAGATGCCTCTGAACCGGCTGTGGGAATGGTCTTGGGTTCCTAGAGCTGCAGTAACAAAGTACCCAAGAGGGGGTGGCTTAAAACAATGGAAATTTATTGTCTCATGCTTCTGGAGGCTAAAGTCCAAAATTAAAATGCTGGCAGGGCCAGGCTCCCTCTGAAACTGTTAGGGAGGCTCCAGCCTTGCCTCTTTCAGATTCTGGCAGTTGTCCGCAATCCCCAAGCTTCCTGGGCTGCAGCTGCAGCAATTCACCTTCTGCCTCCATCACCACCTGGCCTTCTCCGTGCACATCTGTGTCCCTCCTCCTTTCTTATTGAGACACCAGTCACAGTGGATTAAGGGCTCATCCTACTCCAGTGTGACCTTATCTTAACTAATTCTGTCTGCAATGACCCTATTTCCAAAGTAGGTCACATTCTGAGGTCCTAGGGGTTAGAACTTCAACATATCTTTTTTGGGGGGACACAACTGAACCTGTAACAAAATGTAATGGAAACAGATGCTAATTTATAATATTTATACATTTGATTTTTAAAATTTTTTTATTAATTAAAAAAAATTACAGGATAGAAACACAAACATTCCCAATATGTGATCATTCCATTCTATATATATAATCAGTAATTCACAATACCATCACATAGCTGCAGATTCATCATCATGATCATTTCTTAGAATATTTGCATCAATTCAGAAAAAGAAACAGACAACAGAAAAATAAAACGAAATATTCATTTGATTTTATGTACATACTTCAAATCACCTTTTGCAAGAAATATTAGACAATGTTTTTCACTCTGACTTTTCCTGAAACGACTTTACTCAAACTTCTCCTCATCTCCAACTTGGTGTGGCCATCATCCCAGAGCCCTCTGTGTCCTCTAACAGATCTCCAGACCACATCAGCTTGTCCCTTTTCCAGACTGTTTGGCATATGGCATTTTTCGTTCACTTGGGATGCAGTAGTTCCATTCACATAAAATCAGGGCAGTTGTGCTTGCCATTTGTCCTTTTTTGAAAATGTAACACAGAGAAAAGTGTGTAAGACACAAACATTATGAATTATTAGAAAGCAAAACTTATGAGCCTACCATCTGGTGAACACTCAGAATACCGTCAGCAACCCTGAAGCTCCGGGGTGCCCTACTGGGGCCCCCAAAGCATCCACATCCTGATTGTTACAGGAACATTAGGGGAATCACTTCCTTGTCTGTACACTTTTACCATCAATCATACGTACTCAAACACCACAGCAATTCTTGTCTGTCCTTGAACTTCAAACACAAATGGGGTCATACCGTAAATACTCCTTGGAGTCTGGCTTTTTTGCTCAGCCTCTGTTTAAGCGTCACGCATGCTGCTGCATTTGGCTGTCCTTCACCTGTGTTATCACCAATATTCCACGCTACAACTCCACCCCATTTATGTGTCTCCGATGGACACTGGGGCTGTCCCGAACAACGCAGCTGAGGACATGCCTGCCCACCCCGGGGTGTCCGTCATAGGAGGCCCTGCTGGTTGCAGCTTCACTAGAGAAGGCGCTTCCACCTGGACTCTTGGTGGGCAGCTCACAGTGGGTCTCACTCCCACTTCTCTGCACACCGATGCGTTCGAGCACTTCTCTGCAAATTTACTGGTCATTTGTGCTCCCTTCTTTTTTTAAGTGCCTGCTCAAGTTCCTTGCTTTTAGTCAAATAGGATGTCTGTCTTTTTCTCACTGATATGCAGGAGTTCTTTCTATATTCTGGATATGAGCCCTTATTGCTCACGTGCGTTGCAAATATCTTCTTCCACCATGCTTACCTTTTCACCCTCCTAATAGTGTCTGGAAAAGGAGAAATCCTTGATTTTAAAGCAGTATCAATCTCTTCCTTTAAGGTTGGTGCTCTTTAGGTCCTTTTTTAGCAACTCTTTCCTATCTCAAGATCATTAGGATATTTTCTTATATCACCTTCTAGAAACTTAGTTTTGTCTTTCACATTTAGATGAGAAATTAGAGTAGTTGTATGCCTGGGTTTATGTGTTTTGTCCTAGCAGCTCATCCGTCTCCCTTCTCTCACAAGTGTCTCTGTAATTTCCTCTACCTTCTCTTCTTGGAAAGAAATTAGTGAAACCTCTTTGATAATTTAGTTGGGGCTATTGTAGATACTAGCTTCAGGAGTGGAGTGGAGCACAATGGAAGGTCCCAGAAGACGGGGGCACAGTCCCAGCATTTGGGCCAAGTGGCTTGTAACTGGCTCCTCGGGGCCCTGCTCGCCTCAGAGAGCTGGGGCAGGGCTCAGGAGAGTGGGGACTGGGAGGGGGCTCCAGCCCCATGTCTGAAAGAGAGTTGATGGGGTGCGGGACAGGAAGCATCACCCCAGAGTAGGTTAACATTCAATAAAACTCATTGGTGTAAATGGCTATAAAATATAATTACATTTGGATGGTTTCTATGCTGTGTGAATATATTTCAATAAAACTGCATTAAAAATAAATAAAAAGAATAAAAAGAAAAATATATATAACGAAGATACAATTGCTTTGTTTAACAAATTCTATTTCTGGTGTCAAAACATATACGAAATGATGTTACAGGCTGACATTATGTTCTGTTTTGAGTGTCCACAGCCCTTGCAAGCATTCAATGTAAATGGTTTCTGATGGTCAGTTTTGTTTAAATATAATCGGGTTATTTTATTCATTGTTAATGTTCCATGAAAAGATGCCAATATGCAGTAGACTTAGGAAAATAGTCTTTATACTATTCAGAATAAAACTTGTATAGAGCTAAGTTTTCAAATGAATGTAAATAACAACAAAACATTTTCTTTCTGCAAACTGTACTTAATAAACTTAGCAGGCTCTTTCTGTAAATCAAAAAATATTGTGGTACTACATGTACAACACATGTACATTACAGGCAAGTATAACTTGGTTTGGAACCGACTGTGGGAGCTCACCATTATAAGAAGCTCCCCCAATTGTCAACAGGTCAAGGCTCTGATGGTACACGAAGCAATGCATAAAGCAAACAGAAGCTTCCGGCCCACTGGATAGATGCAGGGAACCACAGGCCCACTGGGATACAAATATTAGGGACTTAAAGTTTCATTTTGCTTCCAAGAAGCATTTATGCTCAGCAAATCAACCAGGCTTTACTTTGGCCCTCACCCTTGTGCTTTACCACTGACCTTATCAGTTTATCCTACTTAACTCCTAAGTAACTGCCCTTGTTCACACCCCTGTTGGTTGCAGTCTTTCCTGCCCTCTTATGGGTTTTTCTCTCCCACTGAAGATTTTCAGCTGCAAGTGTTGGCACTCTCTTGGTCAATCTGAATTCCGACAGACCTAACGTGGTAAACTAACCTGCAGCCCTAACGCGTTGTGGGCACTGTGTAAATATCTGTCGCCGAATGCTTGACTAGGCTGTGTTTGCAAGACTGTTCGAAGCCGAGGTCAGACAGCTGAGCTTACTCAGCGTCAGTGGCTGTCGCTGGCTTCCGGGTTTGGCTCGTTGTTTGTCTGTTTTTCAGGTTTCAGAGGTTTTGTGTGGTTTCAATTTTTTTTTTTTCCTGAGAAACAAAAACATCACTTCTCCACTGCTTGGCCTTGCCGCCCACACTTAGATGAGAATCTGGATGTGCTCATGAACTTCAAGTTGTACTTTTCTGCATTTTCTTCTGCCAGGAGTGGGGGGAACACCAGGCTGTTAGCTCCTTCATCTAGTTCCTTAAGTGTCACGAGGAAAAGTGTAAGCATTTCCAGTTTCAATGACATCAGCAGAGCGTAAAGGAAGGAGCTGCGCGAAGTGTAGGTCAAGCTGGAGACCACCCCCTACGAAGTGTAGGTCAAGCTGGAGACCACCCCCTACGAAGTGTAGGTCAAGCTGGAGACCACCCCCTACGAAGTGTAGGTCAAGCTGGAGACCACCCCTACGAAGTGTAGGTCAAGCTGGAGACCACCCCTACGAAGTGTAGGTCAAGCTGGAGACCACCCCTACGAAGTGTAGGTCAAGCTGGAGACCACCCCCTAAGGGGTGGGAAGCGATAGCTGAATCCAGAGGAGCAGAGTCCACCTCAGGAGGCCAGACTCGCTGCCAAGTGTTTGACTCAATGGCTTTACAAAGGGAGGGAGCCACAAGCAAAAGTAAAGTAAGAATACCATCAATCATCTATTACTAAGCATTTACTCCAGCAGAAAAGTTTCTGCAGAGAAAGGAAACATTTAACAGTGGTTAACAAATAGATGTGTCATCAGAAAGAGCCCGACCAGCTCTACCTGACATGCTCCCCCACCCCAGCTGTGCAGTCAGGTTAGAGGCGTGGGGTCAGGAGAGGATCAGGTGGCCAGTGTATTTGCTGGTGGAGGTGGTGGGTGACGCAGACAGAGAGACTGAGACAGGTATGGGTGGGCCAGTTCTGCCAATCTCTGCCTTTTTTTTCTTGGCAATTCCAACATTTTTCATTGCCTGACCTGCTCGATTTCTGAGGGATACAGGTGGGGATATTAATTCTTCTAATGAAAACTGAGTTTCTGTTATGTCTTAGGTAATCATTAAGTCCTGGAGGTTTCAATAAAGTAAAGAAAGTCACTGCCTCAGGACCTCACCCTGTGATCAGGGAGACAGATGTGTAAACAAGCAATTATAACCCAACATGTGAGGGCTTGTAATGAACAGTACAAAGTACAAAGGTACCAAAACCCAGGCAGTTGCTGCTGTTATTCCCATTTTACAAATGAGAAGACAGGGGCAGAAGGTGAGTGACTCATAGAGCAAGCGACAGAGCTGGAATCTGAACCCACTGTGTCTGGCCTGGGAGAGAAGTGGTAAGGTTGGATGGAGAAGAAACGAGAAATGAAGGTTACAATTAAAAAAGCAGAAGTGGGGATGAAGATTACCAGATGTGCTGAGAGCAAAAAAAAAATGCAGACCTCCTGATACTGAGGACAGCCAGCTCCGCAAAAGCTGAAAGAACACAGAGGGGGAATACAGGCCCCTAGGTCTGCTCTTTCGAGACCCTGCAGGACAGCTTGCACGGCTATCAAGAACTCTGTCACAGCACATGGGGACTGAAAGGGACCATGAGGGCTAATTCAACGCCTCCTTTAATGTGAACCCAGGGGCCACCAGATCTCACAGCCACAGTGTCACAGTCAGGTCAGAATCCTGGTTCCCCTGACCTCCTGGGCAGGTTTTTACATTCTAGCAGCAGCTCCTTCCCCTGCTGATAGTCTCCTGATCTTCCCTCGGGGAAGATCCCCTTTGCCTCCCTGAGCCCTTGTGTTTCAGGTGGGCTCTATGGACATCTCCAGGCCAAGTCAGTTCCTACAGCCGTTCACTAAGCAGGGGTCAAGGTTAGATGCAGGACCTGACAAGCCCTAACTCTGAGCTTCTGCTTTCTCTCCTACTGGAGTTGGCTGTCTGGGGCTCCCCCTGCCATGATGATCGGGAAAAGCCTGTAGAGAAAAGAAGAACTGAAAGGGGGAGAGAGGGAACACGAGGTCCAGGTGACATCATTTAAGCCCGTGTCCAGTTGGGTCTGGCCTCTCGTTAATCTCGCCTCCTCCTTTTTCAATTTCATTCAGGTAAAGTATAAATAACATAGCATTTGCTATTTTCGCCATTTTCAACTATACTGTTCAGCGGCATTAATTAACTCAGTGGCTACCATCACCACCATCCATTTCCAAAACTTTTTCATCCCCCCAAAATGGAACTCTCTACCCATTACACAATCACTCCCTATTCCCCTGATAACTGCTGATCTACTTGGATTCTCTGAATTTGCTTATTCTAGACATTCCAGGTAAGTGGAACCATACCATCCTTGCCCTTTTGAGTTCAGCAAGATGTTAACAATCTCCCACATGGCAGCGTGGCTAGGAACGTCATTCCTTTTTTATGGCCCAGTAACACTGCACCTACGGACAGACCACGTTCCGTCTGTCCACTCATCCGTGCACGGACACTTGGGCAGTCCCCACCTCCGGCTCCCGTGAACGACTGGAATGGCCGGGTCATACGGTAATTCCAGGCATAACTTCTTGAGGGACCGCTAAACTTCCCATTCTTTTTTTCCTCCTGCGCCTGCCCGAATTAGGCTTTCTGTCGCCCGCAACCCCAAGAGAACCCCCAGCTGACCTGTCGCACCCCGGAAGCTTCGCAAAGGGCTGACACAGGTTTAGGGGTTCTCCTCCCTCAGCCTAGCCCCTCGCGGCCGCGCGCTCTTGGGCTTCCCCGCAGTGAGGGGGACCCTCGGCAGCACCGGGTCCGTGCTCCCCAGCCCGGCCCGGGGTACCCCAGTCTCCGCTCACCCGAGCCGGCGCGACGCGACCCCACAGCTCGGACCTCGGCGCTACCCCAGCCCACGAGCCGGAAGTGGGTGGGCGCGCGACCCCGAAGCCGGCCCGTGACGCGAGGCGCCGCGGCCAATCGCGCGACCCCGGCCGCCTACGTCACGGCGAGGCCAGCCAATGGGCGCGGGCCCGGCCGCCGCTTCCCAGAGGGCCCGCCGGCGCCGCTGCCTGGGAGCCGGCTGTGCGACCGCGCGCGGGTCCGCGGGCCCAGGTGAGCGCGGGCGCGGCCCCTCGGGGGGTGGGGCGCCGGGTCCCGCACCTGCGCGCTGGCGCTCTTCGGGGGGCGGCGGCCGCCGGGGCCCCGCGGGGGCTGAGGGTCGAGGCGCGAGGAGCCCGGCCAGGCCCCCTCCGTGGGCAGCCGGGACCGCGCATCCGCCTGTCGCTGGGGTCGGCGTGGGCAGGTGATCGGGCCACGCACGCGGCTGGTGGCCGCGCGGGGACGGCTCCCGGCGCCCAGGTGCGCGGGGGTGGGAGGCTGGGGGCCGGGGTTTCGGCCGGGCACCTGCCGCCTCTAGGAAGGACGCGGCTGCTAGGGAAGCCCCGTTGCTGGCCCCAGCCGCTTGGGACCCCGATGTCCCGTTTGAAGAGCCCAGACAGTTGACAGCCACGAGGAAACCTTAGTACCCAGTTCTCTCTCTCTCCTGGCCCCGGGATCCGACAGCTGGGGCGGCAGTGACAGTGCTGTAGAAAAACAAACTGGGAAATTGCAGGAAAGCGTTGTAAGGCCCACCCAGAGGAAGGAAATGCCAGGGAGCCTCCCCAGTCTGTGTCACCCCCACCCCCACCCCCAGCTTCCCTTGGGCACTTCTTGGTCTTGGAAGGAATCTGTGGACAACGGGCATGTGGTTAAAACCGCGCTGCCAGGCAGATGGCTCTGAAGATGGTAAGCAGGCCTTCTTGGTGGAATGACAAAGTCCAAACAGAAGTTCATTTTATCAAGTTCTTGAGCCTGAGGTTGCTTGCTTGGAGGATGTTCCTTCCATGCCTTCACCTCCACAAAGCATCCAGATCCTAGGATGGCAGAATTTGCAGGACTTAGTGCTTTACTCCCTCTTCCAAGAGGCCTCTGACCCAGTGTCCCTGGACAGGTTGCCTGGTCAGCTCACAGAGGGGAATTGGCACAGAGGAACTTAGTGACAGCATCCTGCCAGAGGATGTTTACTCCTTGTCATTTTTAGCTGGCAAGTGGCTGGTGCCTGAGTTCCTGCCTTGAAGGGAGTTTGCAAATGCTGCCTCCATGCCATCCCTGCTCAGCTGCAGAGTCCTTTTCCCTTAGCTGCCTGGAAGGTCCCGTTCTGTCTCCATGGAAATAGCTGCTTAGTCACATCTCTGAAGAAATGTTTACCAAACTCAAGCCAAAATCTCCCTTCATCGAGCTCATCCTTCAGACTGAGCCTGATTTGAACTGGGAGGTTATCTTCAAAGACAGATTTATATTAAAATGCCATCAGAGAAATTGACTGAAAAAAACAAAAGCCTTACTTTTTCCCCCCAACATTTTATGATTTTCAAACCTTCAAAAATGTTCAAGTTGAAAGAATTTTCCAGCAAACACCCACCTCCTAGTCTTTTCACATTTTACTGTACTTTCTGGGTCACACGTCCATGCACCTATGTGAGCTTACTTTAAATGTTAAGTCACATAGGACATTTTGGCTCCCCCAGGGCACTGTTTCTGCGTTAGCTCGGGGCATGGGTATTTTTTGGTGATTTTCTGGGAACTTTGATTGGATGCCCAAAGTCTCCAGAGCCCTGTGAGTTGGTGAGCCTACCAGAAAGGGCCTATGATTATTATTATTATTATTTAGAGAGAAAGAATAAAAATGGTTTGTGATAGCAAATGCTCAGTAATAAAATGACATGAACACCATTCAATTGAGTCCTCGCTGCATTATGAGCTCTTCTGTTATCGCATGTAATTCTCACAGCTTCATAACTAGACAACTCTTCCTTTCCGCCTTAGGACAGCGAGGCACAGAGAGGTTAGTTAACTTTTGGTGGTGCTAGAAAGTGGTGGAGCTGAGATCTGAATTCCGGGAATCTGGGCTCTGAGCTCTCTTAGTCATTGTATAAATGCCAGAGGAGAGAGGGGGGCCTCAGGCCTAATCAGGTCTATGAGCAGCTGGGGTCCCCACAGCCTCTCCAGGGACCCCAACTCAGGCTCCTGGACGCAGATGCCACGTTTTTGTGTTTGTTTTCAATCGTAAGTTCTTTTTATTTTACATTTTATTGTGGTAAAATATATACATATGTATAACAAAGTTTATCATCTTAATTATTTTAGCTGTACAGTTCAGTGTCATTAATTACATTAGGTTCTGGGAAACCATCACCACTATCCATTACCAAAACCTTCTCATCCCCCACCCCAAACAGAAACTCTGTCCCCATTGAGTGATAACTCCCCATCCCAGAAGCTGATCTGTTTCCTGTCTCTGTAATTTGCCTTGTATCTCATATAAGTAGAGTCATACAATATTTGTCCTTTTGGGTCTGGCCTCTTTCATTTAGCGTAATGTTGCCAAGGCTTAGCCATGTGGTCGCATATATCAGAACGTCATTCCTTTTCAGGGCTGGATAATATTCCAGGGTGGGTAAATGTACCTTTATTGACCCCTTCATCTGCTGATGGACAGTTGGGTTGCTTCTGCCTCCCCACACTCGTGGCTGCTGCTGCTGTGAGCACTCATGTACGAAATCTGAGCAGACGCCAGCTTTTAAATGCTCCAGAAGACCACGTGGGCTGCCGGGGCCTGGGAACCCTGGGTCGAGGAGGTCAGCCACTCTGAGCGGGGCCTTTTCTCCCCAGGCTCGCCCCATTCAGCGGGTGACCATCCCTGCTGCCATCTCTCTGCACTTCCTATCGCAGGGGTGTCCCAAAGCCTGTCCTGATCCAGTCCCATCCTCCTGTCGCTCCCTCCTTCAGTCGCGTCCTTTTCAGTGTGTATCACACACACTTTGTTCCAAAGAGCCCGTTTGCCGGTGGCAGATGCTCCGGGTTCAGATGCGCTCCGCTGGCACTGTCACTGCACCCGCTGCGCCTCCGGAAGCGCCCACGTCTCCGGCATGCGGTACGAGCCACTGCCCTGGCTCAGCTTCGAGGCACCGAAATTCTGCCTGTGCCCTGGTGACTCGGGTTTCCCAGGCAGGCTGGCCTCGTCACTCAGGGAGCATCTGTCCTGGCCCTGGGGCAGTGACACCGTCAGATCTGGGAGCTGTCAGACTCTGTCCAAGTGTGGCCCTGCTGTCCTGCAGCAGGAGGCAGAAGGCTCATCCTCACCAGCACCCGGGGCTCCCAAAAATGCAGCCCTGGAGCAGCGGCCCCTGGATGAGAAGGGTCCCCCACCAGCAGAGCCCACCCCTACAAAACAGAGAGAGGAGAGCGAGGGGGAGGGGAGTGGAGACCGGCAGGGGAGGCGGGATGCCCCCTTGTGGGTGTCCCCACCAGACCCAGGCAGGAGCATCACACAGGACGAGTGTGGGAAGGGAGGCCCCGGAAAGGGGGGAGAAGGACTGTGGGAGGCAGGTTCACCTCAACCCACAACCTTCCATTTATTCTTTTTAAAAGAAAAATCAGAAGTGCTGATACAGGACAGGCTACAGCGTGGCTGACCCTCTAACCCATCCTGCCGGGTGAAAGAGGCCGGATGCAAAAGGACAGATATCCTATGATTCCACTTACATGAAACATCTAGAATTAGCAAATTCACAGAGATGGAAAGTAGATCAGAGGTTCCCAGGGGCCCGCGGGAAGAGGGAGCAGGGAGGTCTTCCTTAATGGGTGTCCAGTTTCTGGGTTTTTTTGTTTTTGTTTTTGGGGAGTGGGGAGGGGGTATGGAAGAGTTGTGGAAATAGCGTGATGGTTGCACAACAGTGTAAATGCCATCAATGCAACCAACTGTACACTTAAAAATGGTTAAATTGCAAGTTGCATGTTATATATATGCTACCACAAAAAAAAAAAAAAAGAGAAAAAAAGAGTGCAGAACAATACCAGGTTCCCTCTGCGGAGGACCTGGCCCTGCCTTGAATCCGCCCCGTGTCCACCCAACCCCCTCCCTGGCCCTCGGCCTTGCCGTCTGTGGGGGGCTCGGTCATGGGGCGGGCGATTCAGCTGGGAGCTGGCGTGAGATGCTGGCCTCTGCCCCCCAGCTCCCGCCATGCCCGCCTCGGCGCTGTGGGCCGTGGACCTCCTGGGCCGAGTGCACACGCTGGCGGCCGCCGGGCGCTGCTGGGAGCTGTGCAAGGACGCGCCCCTCGACTTCAAGCGGGTCAGCGCCGCGGGGCAGTGCTGCTGGGCCATAGCCTGCGACAACCAGGTGTACCTGCGCGTGGCGGCCGGCGACGTCCCCATCCGGCTGCGGGAGGAGGCCTACGAGAACCAGGTAGGCCTGGGGGGCCCCCGAGGGTCGCTGGCCGGAGCAGGCAGAGGCACGACACAGCCCCACCCGCCTTCCCGCACTCGCTTCCCGCAGCAGACCTGGGATCGCGGAGGTGACGCGCCCGGGGTCTTTGGGCCCCAGCCCGTCGGTGGGTCCTTTCCGGAGCAGGCGGGGCCCAGGGGCACACGGGGACCGGCTCTAGGGGGCTTCCAGTAGAGCAGGGCAGGTGGGGCTCTCAGCCCTGACCCCGGGGTCCCTGTAGCCGTGCTGGGGGTGGGGGTAGGGGAGCTGCGGGGCAGGGCGCTGGCCCAGGAGGGGCCCCGTCCCATGTCCATCCGCCTGTCTGCTCAGCGGGCCCCTCTGGGTGGTGGCCGCCTCGGGACCCGCTGCAGGCCTAAGCCCCCGCCCCCCGCCCCCCCAGCGCTGGAACCCTGTGGGCGGCTTCTGTGAGAAGCTGCTGCCCAGTGACCGCTGGCCGTGGAGCGACGTGAGTGGGCTCCAGCCCCGGCCGCTGGATGGCGTGGCGCTGCCCTCGCCATACTGGGAGTGGGAGTCCGATTGGTATGTGGATGAGAATTTCGGAGGGGAACCCACCGAGAAAGGGGTAGGTAAACTCGACACCCACCGTGGCTCCCCCGTGGGGTGGGGGTGGGGGGCTGCAGCTCAGGCCCCACTCACCCCAATCCTGCTCCCCTAATCCTGCCCACCCCACCTCACCCCTACTTGCTGCATGCTGTGGCCCAGCCAGGTGCCCCCTCCTTCCTTCCTCCCTCCCTCCCTCCATGCCCACCCCAACCCTGCCCCAGCTCTTCAAATTCCTGCCCCCAGAGCCTGACCAAGCCCCCCTTGGCACCCAGGGGTGGACCTATGCCATCGACTTCCCTGCCACCTACACCAGAGACAAGAGGTGGAATTCCTGCGTGCGGCGGCGCAAGTGGGTCCGGTACCGGAGATACAAGGCCCGGGACGCTTGGGCCAAGGTGTCTGAGCCCTGGGCAGGGGGCAGGGGACTCGCCCTCCTGGGACTCGCAGCCCCTTCCCGCCTGTGCACAAGGGTGCTGCTGGGACACCAGGCGCCCCAGGGAGGGCCACCCAGGAGCCGGCCAGCCTGCGGCCCTGGAACAGTCCAGAACGCGCCCTGACCTGGGCCTCAGGCCTGCTCCCCACCCCAGGAGCTGCTTCTCCCTGTCCACTTCTTTCCCTGCTCCCCCCTGCAGGGCCACGCTGGCCCTTGTGTTGCTCCTGTGACCCAGAGAACCCCCCAAACTTAGGGACAGGAGGCCTGGACTCCTGAAGGAGAGGAAGGGCTCAGGGCTCCCCAGGCCTTGCCTTCCCTGGGCCCCAGTAGTGAGGGAACAGTGGGGCTCACCTGCCCGGGCACCCCTCCCATACTGACCGTTCCTTGCCTCCTCCTTTCAGATCCCTTCCGAGGACCCCCCCACGCAGCCACCCGACCCCTTCAGCGACCTCTCGGTGGGGGGCTGGGAGGTCACGGACGCGCCCGTGGGCCGGCTCTCAGTGTGGGCTGTGTCCCTGCAGGGAAAGGTACGGTGGCTGAGCGAGGCTGGGTGGGCCAGCAGCAGCCCCGGGTGTGGTCCTTACTGGGGTGGGGGGAGCAGGAGAGCAGCCCCCTGCCTGCCTCCAGCCCTCCCCCTGCCTCCTGCCCTGGTGTTGGGCCTTCCCTGAGCAGGTGCGCCCCCCCCACAGTCCCCATCCTGGGAGGAAGGCAAGCCACGACCCCGAGAATCCTCCTGTCCTCTGGACCCCCAGGGGGCCCCAGATCCCCCATCTCACATGGGCCTGGCCCACCCTTCTCACAGCACCCCCCAGCACTGATCTCACCCCCCCACCCCCACTCCACTGCACCTACCCCTAGCAACCCACCCCCCTCCCAGAAGCCGTCCTTATTGTCTCCTCAATACCTGGTGCCTCCCGCCCAGCCGGTCCCCTGGGAGAAGGGGGGACGGGTGGGTGTGTGGCTGGGTGGAGGGGTGGCTGGGCTGACGCTGAGAAAGGAGATTCTTCTCTCCTCAATTTGTGAACTAAGCAAAGGGTAAAAGCAGCCAGCCCCCCGAAGGCCCGTGTGCCCCCTCCCCGTCCCCCTTCCTGGTTATTCAGTAACTTCACCCCAAATTGCCCCGAGCCCGCGGCTTGGCTTTGGGGCTGTCACCACAGGCCCGGCCCAGGGTCACGGTGACCCCCCTGAGCCCTGCTGGGGGTGGCGGAGGGGTCAACAGAGCCCGCGCCCGCCTGGCCGCAGGGACGGCGGGGTTTGCCACCAGCCAGCCCCGGGCCGCTCCGGTGACCCCGAAAGCTGTGGCAGGGGAGGGAGCCTGTGCGCCGGGAAGGCCCCCAGACCACCAGGGGGCAGAAGGGAGGCGTCCCGGGCCAGGCCCTGCGGGTGTGCGGGCCGGGCCGGCGGGGGGCGTGGTCGGGAGGGGGCGTGTCCAGGCATGGCCCCGCCCATCGGCCGAAGGAGCGCGGGGTTCTCGGGCGTCGGTTCCCCGGGGTTGTGCTCACAGCTGAAGGAGGAAAGAGGGGGCGTTTGCAAACTGGTATGGAAAGGGGCCCCTCCCGGGAGGATCTCCGCGGGGGGCGCTGGAGTGAGGCTGCCTTCGGGGCCTGGAATCCGGGGTTTGCGTGTTTGGGCCCCGGGGTCACCGAACCCCCCCACGGTGGTCCCGTCGGCGCTGCGGTCTGGTGAGACCTGGGTGGTGAGGACACGCGGGTCCCGCTGCCCCTAGAGACCCCACGCTTACCCCGGGTGGCCTGCTGGGGCAAATGCTGCACCCACCACCACCACCACCCCCAGCGCCTCGGCTGTGGCTTTCTCTCCCTCACAGGTGTGGTACAGAGAGGACGTCACCCACCCCAACCCCGAGGGCTCGTCGTGGTCCCTGGTGGCCACCCCGGGGGAGGCGGTGCAGATCAGCTGTGGGCCCTGCGATCTCCTGTGGGTCACCCTCTGGGAGGGGCAGGCCCTGGTTCGCGAGGGGATCGACAGGAACAACCCCAAAGGTGGGCAGCTCAGGGTCGGGGTGGGGGGGGGCGGTGAGGGCCAGGTGCCCACTCACCAGCCCTCTGCACCTTCTCCTGGGCCCGCTAGGAAGTTCCTGGGCCGTGGTGGAGCCTCCCTCGCCGGAACTGGCAATCATGCACGTCTCTGTGGGCGTCCACGTGGCCTGGGCAGTCACTAAGGACAGAAAAGTAAGATGGGGCCCTCGGGGCCTGCTCCCGGAGACCCGGTTCTGGGCTGTTCTTGCACGTGGGGTGTGAACCCTTTAGAGCCCTTCGCAGCCGCGCCTCTCCCTGTTGTCCCCAAAACATGACCCCTGTAGGTGCCACCCAGTGGGCCAGAGCATGTCAGCTCCTCGGGAGCCGACTGGCTGGAACCCTCAGTGAGCTGTCCCGCCTTGCCCCTGTGCTTGCTGTTTTATTTTGTCAGAGGCAAGTCACAATAAAGGAAGCTGATTGCAGCATCCTGCGGGGCTTCTCTCTAACCACAAGTCAAGGGCGTTCCTTGGCATCCAGGGGGAGGGGCCCCCCCATGTCCGACTCTGTCTCTAGTGCTGACTGGCCGGAAACTCAGGCCATCACCTGAGGCAAGGCAGATGGGACTGGTCCCCCACCCCCACCCCTACACAGGTCCCCAGGCATCCCACTTCCCAGGGCCATGGCCTCCAAGCCCCTCTTAGAGCAGCCTGCTGCCCCCTTTGGATTAAGTAAGCAAAAAAATTGATTGTGGACATTTCAGGCGTTTTTTACAAAAACGGGGTTTGGGGGAGTTCTCTCATCTGCTCGGCCTCCCCCGCCCTGGCCTCAGGGATTCTGATTAGAACAGGTGAGTTTTAACAGCCTGTGATCTCCAAGTGACTCTGAGAGCTGAGGGTGTGTGTGTGTGTGTGTGTGTGTGTGTGGCCTGTTTTTCTTCCTAAACCATCCAGGGTGGTCCCGGGGAGGGGCTGGGAGAGACGGGGTCTGAACTGTAATTCAGTAAATCCCCAAACCATGGGTGGGCCCGAGGACGTTGTGGTCGAATTGGGTGGATTTTTTTTTTAAAGTTGACATGAAAAAAGTTCACACTAGATGAAACAGCCTCTTTAACCCTAACACTAGACCCCAACTTTATGTTATTTATCCTAATGGTAAGTTGAGGGAAATAGATTTCCTAAATATCATCAGCAAGGCCAATATTTTTCATAAAGGCCAACGTGATTCGGTGAAACCAACAGCCTGTCCCAGCTTCAAGTGGGAGGCTCCGGGAGCACGGCACCCACCTTCCAAGAGCAGAGAGCTCCAGGCCGTGGGTGGCGTGTCCCAGGCAGGGTCCCAGGGGGCAGGAGCGACCTGTCCCAATCCAGCCGCTCCCCCTGGAGCACCCCTGCCTCTCTTGCCCTTGTTGTCACCCGCTGGGAACCAGCATCGAGACCCACCTGCTTCCCACCCAGAGGTGCCAGGAGGGTCGGTGAGCTGGGGGAGAAGGTCCTAGGAGATGCGGGCGGCCACTTCTGTCCTGGAGTGGGAAAGTCTTCAGCCAGAGAAGGTCCTGGAAGCCGCCAGGGCTGCTGTGGCCGAGGGCAGGTGACCCCTGTGCCCGAGGGGTGGGGCGCTCCACGTCGTCCTCCCTTGGCAGTCTGTGGGGTGCCCTGTGGCACGGACAAGAGAACTGAATTCCCCGGCTCTCGTTCCCGAGCCTTAGAGGGAACAGTTTTTTTTCCCAGGGGTCCCCCCAGAAGGCCTCTTTCTCTCGGACTTTCCCAGGTGTGGTTCCGAAGAGGCGTCAGCTCTCACAACCCCAGTGGCACCGGCTGGGTCGAGATGGTGGGGGACATGCTGATGGTGGACGTGGGGCTGAAGGACCAGGTAGGCACAGGACTCGGGCGCGGGAGGCTGCGGCCGGTCAGAGCTGGGCCCGGAGACCCCCCTCCCCGCTGTCAGCTTCCCAGCCGCCCTCAGGGCAGTGGCAGCAAGCAGGCCTGGGGTGGCGGGTGGGACGAGCGTCCTGGGGACAGGGATGGGATGGTGGCCAAACCCCCAGTTGGGGTCTCAGCAGCTCACCCGGGGCAGCCCCTCCTTCAGCACGGGGAGGGTTGGGTGCCATTAAGACTCGGTGTGCAGCCTGAGATGGGGGTGGGGGAACGCCTGCACCCGGGTTCTGTGCACCACGCTGCCCGCCCTCTCCCAGGGCTGGCACTGGCTTCCCTGCCCCCACACCCTCCTCCCAGCTACCCAGCCACCTGGGCAAGCAGAGGCCCAGGCGGGTCAGGTGCCACTGGGGCTCCAGGGACCGAGCTGGGGGGACTGCAGGCTTGTCCTCAGCCCGCCCCTCCCCCAGTCCCGACGGCAGAGGTTTCCGGGGAAATCTCTGGGTTCCCTTGGGGGTTGGCGTCCCCCAGCACCCCCTCTGGGCCCTGCCACTCTAGAGCCTGGGGCTGCCTGAGGCCGGCACCCTCCTTGGGCGCCCCCTGCGTTTGGCACCCCGCGATGTGGGGGGGTCACTCTTGCCACCTCCCCCAGATGCACCCACCCCGCACCCCATGGTGAGGACCCCGCCTCCCAGCCTGCACCACCCCCCCTGCTGTGTCCAGGTCTGGGCCGTGGGCGGCGAGGACCGGGCCGTGTACTTCCGCCAGGGCGTCACCCCCCTCGAGCTCAGCGGGAAGGCGTGGAAGGCCGTGGTCGCCGGCCGCGAGGGTGACGGCTCGCACTCGGGCAGCTTGTCCAGCCTCCTCAGGTGACCCTGGGTGGGGGACGGCGGGCTGGGGGGTGGCCTGGGCCCTGCGGGAGAAGCTGCCCCAGCCTGTGGGTCCCCCTCCTGCCCCGAACCTCTGCCCGCAGGTCAGGGCCCCCACCCCCACCCCACCCAGGCCTTGCACCCCTGCCTCACTGGGGGCGGCCCCGGGGACCCCTGTGGATGCCGGCCACAGGGGTGGGGGTGACCTTGGACGCTGGGAACCAAGGGCTGGCCGTCCCCCAGCAGGATGGCCCAGGTACCGAGGTCCAGCCTAGGGGGAAGGGGCCTGCTTAGGGGCTGGGCGCTGAGGCTCCCGTCAGAGGCAAGCGGGGAAGTAGAGGGTCTCAAAGAGGCACTTTCAGATGCAGATGTCTGGCTGCACCCCAGAGTTTCTGTTTCGCTGGGTCTGGGCCCGGGCCTGAGAACTTGCATTGCTCACATGCTCCCAACTCTGGGCCCCCACCTGGGGAGCCACTGGTCCAGACTCTAAAATAGGAGTCAGGAGAGGCCTTACCTGCCTGGCCATGGTGACACTGAACGAGACGACACGGGAGGCCACGCTCACCTTTAGCCTGAGCCCCATCACCCCTCTCCACTCCCCTTTGCTCCCCGATTTGGTGGTTACCTCTGATCATCACAGAGGGTCCCCCAGAGGGTTGGGGAGGAGGCATCAGGGATGTGCTGAGTGCCAGCCCCGGGCAGGGCCTGCTCATGCCGTGAGTCCTCCTGGGACAGCCCATTAGAACTTTGGACAGCTGAGAACTATAAAGAAATACAGATGTCCAATCTTCAGAACCTCTGATTTGGCGATGGATTCTTAGATATGACAGCAAAAGGAAAAGCAATCAAGTTGTACTTTATCAAAATTTAAAGCTTTTGTGCATCGAAGGACATTATCAAGTGTGAAAAGAAAACTCTAAGAATGAGCAAATATATTTGCAAGTCATCTGTCTGATAAGGGTCTGGTATCTAGAATATAAAGAACTGTTACAGCTCAACCTCAGAAAGGTAAACAGCCTTGTTTAAGAACGGCCAAGGCTGCAATCAGCCCTTGTCCCACAGGGAACCACCAGTGGAGATGCAAGAACAGAATTCTGGAACCCGCAGTAAACGGCCTTGACAACCTTCCTTCTGGGCTCAGAAGCGTCCTAGGAAATTGTACTGGTTCGGAGTCTCTGGGGAAACAGAATCAACAGAGATCCCTGTAAATATTATGGGATTCATATAAGAATTTGTCATGTGGCTGTGGAGATGGGCAAGTCCAAATTCCACGGGGAAGGCTACAAGCCAGGAGCCCGGGTGAGGGTTTTCAGTGGATTCCCCAGGAGAAGCCCACTGGCCAAGGCAGAGATGGAAATTGTCTCTTCTGACTGTTTGAAATCATCACTTCTCCTTTTAAAGACTTCAGCTAATTGCGTGAGACTTCACTCATTGTTGAAGATGATCTCCTCAGCTGAACGTGGCCATAATCAGCTGTAGATGCAATCAGCTTATTGATGATTTAAGCCCACAAAATGCCCTCACAGTGACAATCAGGCCAGTTCCTCGACCAAACAACTGGACGGCAGCAGGGATATAAAATGCGATACTGTAGACTGATGTGGGGAACTGACCTGTGTGTTGGATGGCCACAGGAAGGGAAAGCCTGAGGCACCCACCTCCACAGCCGGGTCCCTTTTACCCTGGCACCTGGACGCCCACCTCCACTAGAAATCTAACCGTTGGAATTGAAATTCTTCGGGTGTTTCAGGCAAAGTGGCCTTGAAGGTGAAATATTTGGGAATGAGATTTACCCCAGGAAAGCCTTCCCATCTAGTTCTACTTATGGACTTTCCCAGTCACCTTGAGAAATGTCCAGGGGCAGGTGGAGGGGGGGTGGTAGTGGGGCCACCAGGAATTGGATCCTGGGATAGAGGGAAGGGAAGATGGGATGGCAGCTATGGTTTTATATTCACAAATGTCAGGGTTTTGCTTGAAAAAAAAATAATAATAACAAAGAATGGCAGATAAACAAACAAACAAAAAGAATGGGCCAAGGACTTGAATGGACATATCCAAAGAAGGAATACCAGTTGGCCAGCAAGCGCCTGAAAAGATGCTCAAAGTCCTTTGTCTTTAGGGAAATGCAAATCAAAACCACAATGAGATACCACTTCACATTCAGCAGAGCAGCTACAATCAGACAGACAGTAATAAGTGTTGGCAAGGACTGGGAGAAATTGGAACCCTTGTGCAGACAACTATGGCAACCATTGTGGCAGTTCCTCAAGAAGTTAAACGGAATTACCATGTGACCTGGCAGTTCCACTCCTAGGCAATAATAACCCCAAAGAACTGACAACAGTTGTTCACCCAGATGACATGCAAATTCATAGCATTTATGGTAGCCAAAAGCGGAAACAACACATGTGTCCATGACGGATGATGGATAAACAAACTGCAGTCTGTCTGTATGCTGGGATATTAGTCAGCCGTAAAAAGGAATGAAGTTTGGATCCATAGTATACATAGGTGAACTTTGAAAACGTCATGCTGAGTGATGGAAGCCAGACACCAAAGAGCATGTATTTTATGAGTCCGTTTATATGAAATTTCCAGAACAGGTATTGAGGCAGAAAGTACATTGTGGTTGCCAGGAGCTGAGGTGGGGGGAGTGGGGAATGGAGTGTGACAGCTGGTGGGTACAGGGTTTCCATTTGGGACCATGAAAAAGTTCTGGAACCAGTTGGTTGCACATTATGCATATACTTACCACTGAGCCGTCCGCTTTAAAATGCTTACGGTGATAAATATGATGCTCCCTTTATTTTGCCACAGTAAACAACATCAGACAACTTCCTGATGCCAGCTCTCCACCCCAGACGTGTAAATGTGGTGGGATCAGCAGAGTGGCCTGGCGTGGGGTTTTGTTGGATGCATAGGAGTTCATCTCCTGGAAAGCAGGCAGCAGTGTGTTAGGTTCTGCAGAAAAGGACACAGGCACTCAGAGGGCGGGCTTGCCTGAGTCCCAGTCCGCGGGGAGCATCTTGGGGCCACCCTTCATTGGTCCCTGTGCCTCTCATGCCAGGGACTAATAGGCCACCCTGTTCTGTTCCCAGTGCCGGCTGCTTTTTTGGTGATGAGGTGAGGGGCAGCGGAGAGTCCTCTGCCCCCAGCGACACCGACGCCCCCTTAGAGATGGACAGACCTGGAACTGAGCAGCCTCTCCCCAGAGAGCCTCTGCCTGGCCTGGGGGGCTTGGCCCTGCTCCCGGGGCCAGGCACGGTGGCAGACCGGACAGAGGGGTGTGCCAGCCCAGCCGAGGACACGGGGGAGGCCGCCCAGGCCTGCACACCCCAGCCCTGCCCGGCCTCCCCGCCCGCCGAGCTGCCCTGGACCAACATTGACCTGCAGGAGCCTGGGAGAGCGTCCGGCCCCGCGGCCGCCGGCCCTCCTGACACGGCCGGCCTGCCCTCCTCGGGGCTCCTGCCGCTGGGCCTGGAGGACCCCGACGAGCACCCACTGTGGGCCTGGGTGTCAGGAGGGGCCTGCGCCGTGGAGGCGCACATGGTCCCCAAATGGTTCACCCTGCAGCCGGGTGAGTGGGGCCGCAGGCCGGGCTGGCAGGAGGGCTGGGGGCGCGGGGGCGAGTCCCAGGGCTCCCAGCAGACCCACCCCTGCCGGGACCACCCCCGAGCCCCTGGCCCCCTCCCCTGCCTGCCCCTGTCCTGGCTTTGGTGGGTATCTTCTAAGCTGAATTTGGGTGCAGCCCCCCGTTGGGGTGAATGCTGCAAGGGGTGGGCTCGTAGCTTCCTAGCAGGAAAGGGCTGATTTTTTACAAAAGGCCTCAGCCTCCTGCTGGCTGCCCGGGTGCCGCCCACAGATGGGGTGCCAGGAGCTGTGGACGGTTCCTGAAGCCCAGGCCCCCCCCGCAGGCCTCTCGCCCCCTGTGCAGGCGCTCTCCCTGTCCGTCACGCCGGCCCAGACTGCCGCCTGGAGGAAGCAGATCTTCCAGCAGCTCACGGAGAGGACCAAGCGGGAGCTGGAGAGCTTCAGGCATTATGAGCAGGCCGTGGAGCAGGTGGGCCGGGCGCCGCCAGAGCCCCTTTGCAGCCCCTTTGCAGCCCCTTTGCAGCAGGCGTTCCCTTCCTGCCGCCCGCCAGCCCCAAGGCGGGGCCGGGGACACAGATGCATGCGTCCCCCTCTCTGTGCACAGATGACAGATCATCCCTCCCAGGCCCCGCAGTTATTCATTCATTCTCGCACCCTAGGGAACGTGCGCTGGGTCCCCAGCAGGTTCCGGGCACGGTGGGGCCTGGAGATCGCCGTCCCCAGCAGGGGAGCTGGGTGGGCCCAGGCCAGCCGGGCGGGCCTCTGCTGCCGGGGGCACCCCGCATGGGTCCCCCTTGTGCCGACACGGTCCAGCCTTCCCTTTAAACATCCGTACCCGGCCCCCAGCGGTGCCCGGGTGGGGAGACGGGAGCCTCGCCCGAGGCCCAGATCTGCCCCCCACTGCGGGAGGCTGGGCAGAGCTGCCTGAGCTGGCGGGTGTCCCCTCCCAGGGCCGCAGGCAGCGCTTGTCAGTGACTGGGCGAGTCACACTTGTCCCCGAAACACGGGAAGCTGGAGCGGGCAGAGGCTGAACACGGGAGGGGTCCCCAGGGGCGACCCCTGGGAGGTCGCCGAGGAGACTGTGGCACCCGGGGTGGGGGGCCTTGCCGTGACGCTGCCGGGCCCCGCCCGCAGTCGGTGTGGGTGAAGACGGGGGCCCTGCAGTGGTGGTGCGACTGGAAGCCCCACAAGTGGGTGGACGTCCGCGTGGCCCTGGAGCAGTTCACGGGGCATGACGGGGTGCGGGACAGCGTCCTCTTCATCTACTACGTGGTCCACGAGGAGAAGAAGGTACGGGGGCTGGGGCGGGTGCACTGAGAGGGGGACACACGGGGGGGCTTTAAGGGGCACAGGGGAGGGGGTGCAGGGCTGCAGGGGAAGCATGAGGGAGTGGGGTGCACAGGGGAGGGGG
>PVIY010036970.1:0-25054 GCA_004026745.1 Myrmecophaga tridactyla
AAAGACTCACCTCACTCTGCTCTGCGTCCATCGCCAAGGACCACCCCCAACTGGCTCTAGAAGACCAGAATGAACCCACTGACACACAGATCTCCAACTCAAATCCAGTTCAAGCCCAACACCCTTTTTTTGATCCATTGATTTAGGCTGTTGACTTTCACCCTCTCCAGATTAGTCTTAACCTTGACTCTTCTTCCAGTTCTCCAGCACCCCAAGGTGTGGTCCCAGCATTCTTTGCAGACAAGTGGCAAAGATGGGAAAGAAAAGAGGATCTCTGCCACTAACTACAGCTCCCCAGAGTCCCCCCAAAAGCGACCTGTGCTGGGGGGATGGGGGAGGAGAAGGGAGACATCGGTTGCTGTGCTGGGGGGAGGAGGAGAGAGAGCTCAAGCTCCTTTTCATTTCTGCCTTGCTCGTGTTTGGTTTTTTCCGTGGTGCATCAGCAAGAGTCAGTTTTATGAACTGGAACATTGAAGTTTTTGCAAACAAATTTTCTAATTAATAATAACCGACCTAAATAGTTTGTCCCAAAACAGTACTGTTCAATAGAAAAATCAGCTTCTGACATCTGAGGTAGGTTTAAAGAAAATAAGAGACGAATGGCGTGGCTGTAAGGAGAAATGGAAATTTCATTCTTAACCAACAACCAAAAGATGACCAGAGAAAATCCAAGAGGCAGGAAAACAAAAACAAACAGGATCCTTTCAAAAATGAGAAAGGCAATTTAGACAACCCTTAATTTAAGAAAATAGAAAAGGCAAAACACACTTCACCTCACCATTTGGGCTATTATTATTTTTAATTTTTGCTTTAGTCTCTTTTCATATGCTCAGAAAATCTAAGTGATAGTTCATTATACACATTGGTATCCTGTTTCGTTGTGTCGTTTTTTTCCCTTAACTATCTTAGCCCACAAATATCTTTCAAAAATGCTGCTTTTGATGGGTGAATAATTTTCCAAGTACTGAGATAATTCTTGGTATGTTCTATAATTTACTTAGCCAGCCTCCTTTAGGTTGAACAATTAGATGGTTTTTTTTATATTTGCTATCTGATTTTTTTAGGCAACGAAGCCAGATTCCTGAGAATAGGAGCAAAAACTGGTGCTGAAGTTTATAAGAAACCTAAAAGAAATAGTGTTAATTTTTGTCTTCTGTTTTGGGCTCTGTACGTGAGACCCCCTTTGGAGGCTTCTGGCAGGGTGTCTTCTGAGCTACAATGGGGTGTGTTATGAAAATAAGACTTGGTTGAAAGTTTCTTTCATATTCTTGGATTCCAGCTTATTTGGGGGATAAATGGATCCTCCTAAGGAAGAGGAGAAATTTCCCTCCACTATCAATATCTGAAAAGTATGGCTGTCTTCTGAAGAGCTTTGCCCTTTCTTTTACTGAGGTCATGAATCCTGGTAGTGTTGCCGTCTTGGCTTCAGCTATAGGGAGTTTGCACATTGGAAGCTCAATTTTAGCAAGTGTTTAGGATCATTTGTTATACTTTTCTTTGCTAACCTCACCTCTAACTTCATTTCCAGTATGTTGCTGTTAAAAAGGATTTTGTAAAGAGTTCTTACTAATGTGTAAAGAAGCTGAACACACTGTGCAAAATAGCATAGGAAAAATGGAAAGAGGAGGCTGGGTTTAAAAGCAAGGGCTTTGGGGTATCGGGATGCCAGCTAGCTTTTGTGTATTTTTACAACTGTTCCACGTTGTTGATAATGAATGCCCATTCCTTTTATAATGTGGTGGTAGGGAAACCATTAGCCTAGGAAACCAAAAAGGAAATGCACCCCACAGGGCTGGACCGTTTAATGGCATGTGGAAATTGGAATTAGAAGTGTAAGCACTCGCACAGTTTAGTAATTTGCTGATCACTGTCCTACGTTAGGCTTTAGCTATTTTGTCTACCGAGCATTAGCACTCCTTTATGCAATTAATGTAACTGCATTAACATTATTTACATAGCGTCCATAAATACTCCAGGGCCTATGGTTTGTTTTCATCTGTTCATTTCACTAACCCATGCAGCTACTCTAGAAAGCTGGCTTTGTGGGTCGCCAAAATTTAAAGAAAACATAAGCAAAAAATAAATAAATAAATAAATAAAAACCCAAACAAACCCATTCCTGCCAACCCTAAAGAACCCCTAGGACTTTATTTGAGCTTCTAAAAAGTTTCCATGCACTAAGATTACTTTCCAGAAACCTACAATGTCCAGATGGGTTCCTAGGCTACATATGTTCTGAAACCCAGAGGGGCCAGCCTCTCCAGAACATCAGCTAGTTCCATCTCCCTATCCCATATTATTGATACTCTCTTCCAACATGAAAAAGTTAGAATGGGCTTAGCACAAATACCCCTAAAGTGTGGGAGAAAGATCAAAGGTGATGGTGGAGTTATATGGAGAAGATAGAGTTTAACAAATGAATATGATTGCTGAATCATTATATTGATATTTCTTATAGTAACCAGTGTCTATAGCAACTCAAGGAAAAACCTAAAATTGTGGAATTGTAACTCATACCAAACTCTGAAATCTGTTCTACAACTAATTGTTGTGGTGTGCTTTGAAATGTATTGCTTTTTTGATTTAAGTCATTTTCACAATTAAAAAAAAAGGCATAGAATTCTTCCCTATTACATTTTTTTTTCCGTTTTCTCTTCCTCTCCCTTCTGTCCCCTTGGGGTATTTCCTGGGTGTTGAATTCTCTTCTCATTTTGATTGATGCTGAAAGCATCTTGAAAATGCACTTTATCCAGGCTTACTTAAAGCATATTTGGACATGGGGTAACAATGCTTCCAATTAGTGGGACACTTTTCACCCAATAGTTTCAATATTCTGAGAAACTGTTAACACAGGAAAATAAATTCAAAAGATTAACAAACCTTTGTCCCTAAAACAGTTGTCCATTTGAAACGTGATCAGGTTCTGAGTTTTTAAGTAAACCTTTCTTGAAAACTAGGTCCATGAAATTAGATTAACTACTCCTCTTATCCCTCCTACTTAGGGTTAGCAGATAAAATATCAGGTGCCCAGTGAAATTTGAATTGCCATAAACTATAAATGATCTTTTAGTATAAGTATGCCCTAAATAGTGCATCCCATTCTCTCCACCCAAAAAAGCAACGCTTTCACCTCCAATTAGCACTGCCTGTCTCCAGTGCTGTGTTGCCATAGAGATATGGACGAGATCAGATTTGGCAGTCTGGACCACACAACCCATTAGTCGCTCTTCTTTAAAAACAAGACAGTTTTCACTCTCTTGAGGCTGCTTTGGAGCCCAAAGAGAGAAGCCTGGCACTCAGCTTATCTTCATTACATGGGATGCCCCATCTCCAATGTGGATGGGGCAGGGAGTGGGGTGGGGAGCTTGTACAATGTGGCGATTTTGCCTCCTGCAAAAACTTCCAGGAACAGAAGCAGGGTGGACTAGAAGCAGGAGGGACAGAGAAGGGAGGGGGAGGGAGGAGAAAGAGCTGCTGTGCGCAAGCCCACCCCTGAGCTTGACCATTTAGTAAAGTCACTAACCCCACGAAATGCTTGGTAGATATTTTATGTAACTAGTGAGGTGGTTTCGTTTGTCATCTGTGTGTGGAGGAAGGGAACAGAAGCAGTACCCACAGACACACTGGCAATTAAGACAAAGACCAAGAGAAAGAAACCCTGGGATTTGCAGAAATGGAAGCCTAAGGCCCCCTCATGTCTGCATTACAGTGGTGAGTAGATGGAGCTCTGTACTGGGTACCAATTGCCGAATCCTGAATCTACTACCTGCCCGCTGCATGACCTTGGCCAAATAGCTTAACTTTCTGACTCTTGGATTCCACATCTTTAAAAAGACCCATTAATACTTGCATCCAGAGGTTCCTTGAAAGTTAAATGAGACTTGGAGGCAATGCACCAATACCTAGTAGGTGTTCAGATAATGCTGGTATATTAGTTTGTTGCTGCCGAAATGCAATATACCAGAAATGGAATGGCTTTTTAAAAGATGAATTTATTACTACAAATTTACAGTTCTAAGGCCATAAAAATGTCCAAACTAAGGCATCCAGGGAAAGATACCTTGAATCAGGAAAGGCCAGTGAGTGAGGAACACCTCTGTCAGCTGGGAAGGCATGTGACTGGTGTCTGCTGGTCCTTTGGCTTCTGGTTTCAAATAGCTTCCCTGGGAACATTTTCCTTCTGCATCTACAAGCATTTCTGTCCGTGTCAACTCTCTCTGTTGGTACTTCAAGCATCTCCAAATGTCTGCATCTCTGTCAGCTCTGAAGCAACTGTGTTTTCTCTGAAATGTTTCCCCTTTTAAAGTCTTCAGTAAACTAATCAAGACCTACCCTGAATGGGTCATATCTCTATCTAATCAAAAGGCCACACCCACATTTGGGTGTGTCACATCTCCATGGAAACAATTCAATCAAAGTTTCCACTCCACAATATTGAATCAGGATTAAAAGAAAAACGGCTGTTCCCAAAGGAGCACAAAGGAAAAAGGACATGATTTTTCTGGGGTACATAACAGCTTCAGACTGGCTTAGTTGCTTCGCCTTTTCATCTTCAATCCGTTGTTTCTATGAGATGGATATGCTGGAAAAAAAGTTCTTGGAGTCGAACAACTAATCCCTCACAGACCCTGTGGAAAGCCATCCCTTCTGGCCTCTCCAGCTTTTTCAGGCTACAGAGGACGGGAGAAAAGAAGAGCGAGCAGAAGTCACAGAGAGGTTTAGCTATCCAGGCAAACAGTTCAATTTTTTGCACAATCCCCATTGCTACACACACGTACATATACATGCACGTACACCTAGGTCATCCATCTTCCAAAACTAACTTTTTCAATAGTTCAGTAGTTTGAAATTATTCATAGCAATTCGTGTCTCTATTTTTGTGCTTAATTAGCTAATTCAGCAAAAAAAAACTTATTTTGATTTAGATTTTTGGTTTTGTTGGCTTCTTTGAACTCTTCAAAACAAAACCAAATTTAAAAAAGTGTAACTTTTACTAGATTTTATCAGTTAGTAGCAGTGTGCTTGCTGAGGATTATGGGTTGAGTTCATTGCCTTATCCATGTCAGGATCAGCTGCAGACCCCCAGAGAGGCCCACCCACAGAAAGGCAATTCACACTGTGGTGTCAGGACTACTGTCCCAGCTCGGAGAACATTCCATCTGACCCAAGTCGTAATCCCAATGAGGGACTGCAGGGTGACTCAGAGGTCTTGCCTCAGCGAGGGAGATACTGCTTTCAACCCAGGCCTGACAGGTGAAGATGGAGTGGGTGGGGGTGGGGGTGGGGTGGGGTGGGGTGGGGCTGAGGCCATCTGATAGTGCTTATTGGTGACTGCCCCTGAGAGCCGCCTGCAATAGCCAGAGGCTGGAAGTTGCAGGAAAGGAGATTAGCATAAACTCAGAATGGGGCACCCAGGTGAATGGGCACCCTCCCAAAGCGGAGGGCAAAATGGCTTTCCTGAGGGCTGTGGGCACGTGCGAGCTGGCAGTGGGGTTCTCTTCCCTGGTGACTCCAGGAAGAGATACGCCCTCTGCCTTGCAGTGCCTAAGCTGTGTTGCAGGAACCTGCAAGTGACTCCCTGATCTTTGCCCAAAGGGGGGAGGATGAATTCTGCAGCTCAGGGCTCATTCAGAGATGATTTGGGCAGTGGGATTAGAATAGCATATCAATCCTAAAAGCAACATTTCAGCCTCCCCGCAGACAGGAGAGCTCCACCAGCAGAGACTTTACCCAGGGTTAAGAATGCAGGCAGCTAATGGAGTGCCCAGTGACTCAGGCCAGAAACAAATATCCTCTTGCTCATTAAAACAGGTCACAAATGGCTAATTGCCTCCCTGGTCAGCCAAGTGCTGCTTCAGAGAGCAGGGGAATATTAAGAGGGGCTGGCAAGAATAGAAGTGGAATTAAAATTCAGCCTTAAAGTGATGGTCATTTTTATTCTTTATTCTCTTCCTTTTTGTGGTTAAGTGTGGGGCAAAGTGACTCCTCTGCTATTTTAAAAATGTCAAACACTGTGATACGTGGTGAAGAGAAGGCACAGCAGCCCAGATCTGTGTCTGTTTCAACAGAACCTACATTATCATGAAATGGGGAGGAGAGCAGCCACCCACAACATACACAGCGCAGCATTCTCCATATTTCTGGAACTTTCCTGCAGCCCTGCCTGGCTTCTCTGGGGTCAGAGACCGGAGCCTTGCTAGGTCCGTCCCTGCCTGTGCTGACCCTCACGTGTGACAGAGGGTGGCCGGGGAGGGGGGGGTCTCGGGTCTTGCTTTCCTCTGAAATTGCTCATTGGAGGAAGCTCTGGTCCTCTGCCTGTGTCTCGCCATCTTCCCTGCAGCCATCTGCATTTGCTTCTAGTTCACTTTTCTAATTCCCTCGGATCTGCCGAGGACTCCCACTCCATCAGTCAGTCTCAGGGTGTTAGCCTCCACAAAGGGCCACAGCGGGGCTCGAGCCCCCTCTGCCAGTTGGAGTGACACATTGAAAGCACACATAAAAAGCAAAAAGGATGTTAATAAAAATGAATGAGAGGGCGGTGCAGTGCTGGCTTAGTGGAATAATTCTCACCTGCCATGCCAGAGACCTGGGTTTGATTCCCGGTGCCTGCCCATGCATAAAAAAAAAGAAGAAGAAAAATGAATACAAGGCAAGAAAGAATAAGCCATTAACAAGAGAGAAAGGAAAGAAAAGGGGGAGGGGAGAGAGAACCTGGCGTTTCTAGAGTCATCCGTGGGCCAGGAGAGTCCTTTTCAGGTCCAGAACCTGCTTTTCTGCATTCCTCACCTCCCCTTCCTGCAGAGCCATTAACAAGTGTATTCTAATGTATTAATAGTGGATGAAACTACTTTTATTTTTAAAAAATGGATACTTGAAAAGTGTCCTGGTCATCTCCCCCAAAAGTAGTTTACAATCCAGCTCTTTGCCAGTGTCTTAACTTGGGTAAGGTACAAATGAAAAAAATAATGTAAATATTGGATTTGTATTTATATGCTATTTCTGGGTTTTAGATTTCATGTGACTTTTATATTCAAGAAATGCATTTTATACGTGATGTGTAATTAAGTGTGATTTAAATTTTATACTTTTATCAAACCTTTCACAGGCAAATTTTTTCCCCATTCATACTTGTTTGAAGAAGCCAACTGGCTCCACAATGGTTTACAGTTTTCAGTCTTACTTGGGCAACTGAGAAACCCATTGAGCTTCTTAAAAGACATTTTACCGTGGATCAGAGAACTCTTGAATAACCCCTGAACTCTGGAGAGTTCAATGAGAAGTCTTAGTGTTGGGAGGCTGGTGGTGTTTTCCATTCTGAAAATAAATGTCAGCAGATGCACAAGCAAGGGGGTGGGAAGGAAGTGGGGGGAGTGTCAGAAAATAGTGTGCTATCCAGTTGTGGACACATCTCTGTTTCAAGGACCATGGTTTTATGGTTTTGAATTTGTGTGCTTTGTGTAGCATTGTAAACCCCACAAGGGCAGAAGCCATTACCCAGCTAGGTTTTAAATCCGAGCAATGCCTAGTAACCCAGATATTTTACAAGCATTCCCAAGAATGATTAACCCAGCTCAGGCTTTGTGCACTTCAGCGGGACCTCGCATTGGGTTGCAGCCTTGAAAAGCCACCCTCCCTGGCCATAAGGAAGGAGGAAGAATTTGACCAGATTTTTTTGTCCCCTTGTGGAGTGAGTTGGAATAGAGCAGGATGGAGGCTGCACTCCTTTTGAGAATTTATTTCCAGTACTATCATCTGTTCCCTCCCACCATGTCAGCCATTTCACAACATTCCACTCTAATTCCACCCATGAGGTCAGCGTTCCTAAGTAACAGCTCCTTAAGATGTGCGAAAGGAAGAAATGGCCTTCATGTTCATGAGAGGAATTTCTAACACCCAAAAGCCAAACAGTGGCTGACCAAGTGCTTTGTCGGGAACATCTGTTTTTTTTGCTGAAGGCAGCACCTCTCATACCACATGACATAACTCCGTCTCCTGGAACCTAGCCAGAACCTAATAAAGAGCATGCCATGGCAAAGGAGAGGGTATTGAAAAACAGTCAAGAGCATGTGAGTTTCTCACTTTAAAAATGATACAGGGCGGGCAATGGTGGCTCAGTGGCAGAGTTCTCGCTTGCAACACCAAAGACCCGGGTTCATTTCCCGGTGCCTGCCTATGTTAAAAAAAAAAAAAAAGTGATACAGAGAAGCAATCCTCTTCAGCTAACAGTTAAACAAAATTTTAGGGAATCGCAGATATGAAATTTTTTACTTTAACTTAGAGGATAATAAATATAATTGTTGAGCCACTCTTTTGATATGAGAACCCATTCCTGTCTTTGGGCAGGTTTTTCTGATTGGAGTTCTACACTGGGATTCTTGCAAAGCCCCATGTTAATTATGTCATCTGCGATTTTCAGGTGTGCATCCTTCAGAGGGGGCAAGAACTTAAAGATGCAACAAAGCAATATGAGAATGGAATCCTTCTAGGCTTTTACAATCTCTACCCTGCATGCCAATCTTTTACAGGCCACACTTGTTCGAAAACACTTTTCAAAGAGGCTCATTCTTATCTAGTCTTTCCAAAGTATTTGCCTTCGTTTCCATAGAAACAATCGCTCTCTTTCCTTTTGCATTCATATTTCAGAGATTGGGGTAGTATTTATTCAAGTTACACCATTTAACAATACATAGAACCGACAAACAGGTTTGAGGCCAACTCAACTGAGTCTCAGAAGGACCTATCAAAGAGCAGCAGCCCACTGGCCTCAAGCTGTGGACCTTGGCCAGCCTGTTTTGCAGGGGTTATGGTGAATGTTGATTAATCCAGCAGAGGTGGGTTGAGTGAAGGTCAGTCAAGGGAGCTGCTACTTGAGAAAGTACGGCCAAATAAACACAAGAATTTCTCTTTATATATGCAAGGTAAACTGCCCCAGGCTTTATTGGACTGAAGGTACCACAGCATCAGTACTGGTATCTTGCTGGCTGAAGTAGGACCCCAACCTTCTCCCTCAGAGGGTAGTGGGTGTTGTTCCATGGGTGTCCTAGGATCAGACCTTCTCATTCCACGCCTGAAGCTCCCCTGAGGTCTCCCCCTGACCCCACCCAACTCCACCCATGGGGTCCTCAGAGTTTCTGTCCACCCCAGAAAAGCCATGTTTTTAAATCCTCATTCAATATTGTTGGGTGGGATCTTTTTGATTAGGTGGTTTCCATGGAGATGTGTTTCCACCCATTTAAGGTGGGTCACTTACTGGAGCCCTTTAAGAGGGAACCAGTTTGGAAAGAGCCAGCAGAGCCAACATGAGACCCAGATGTTTGGAGATGCAGAAAGTAAATGCCCCTGGGGAAGGTGTTTGAAACCAGTAGCCAAAGACCCCAGCAGACACTACACACGTGCCTTCCCAGCCGACAGAGGTGTTCTGGACCCATCAGCCTTTCCTGAATCAAGGTATCTGGATGCCTTAGTTTGGACATTGCTTAATGACTTAGAACTGTGTACTTGGAACTTAATAAATTCCCTTTTTAAAAGCCCTTCCATTTCCGGTATGTTACATTCCGGCAGCATTAACAAACTAGAACAAATTTATTCTATACAATTTTTGGAACCAGCTTTTTTCACTTAGAAAAATGTGTGATGGATAAATTCTTATTGCATTAAAAATATTTTTTTCAACATAACTTTAAGCATTTGCTTGGTATCCTAATGTATGGAAACATACAGATTAATTAATCATTTACCCTTTTATTATTTTACATCTCTTGCAAGGTAAACAGCATTACTATTATTCAACACTTTCCTGAAAGTTGTAGCTAATTCATTAGATAAGCTGTAATTACCATAAAGAAGAAGCCAATGTTATCATTAGCCACTGTCGTAATGCAACTGAAAAGTTATTAGAACTAACAGAAGAGAGCGGGGTGGTGATACACACACACACACACACACACACACACACACACACACAATATTTTTATGTGACAAAAATTAGCACCCAAAATATATAACATAAAAATTACCATTGTGAACTGCAATAAAATTGTAACTATCTAAGGTATAACTGAAACCCAAAATTGTTAGGTCACGTAAGAGGAACATAAAAGTTTGCTGAAGGAAATGAAAAGATTTGAATAATGAAACAATTAATGCTAAAATTATAATATTACTGCATCCAAATTCCCAGTAGGATTCATTTTGGAAATTTGAACGTGATTTTAAAATTCATTTGGAGTCTCATCTTCGGAACATACAAAAAACTCTTACAGCTCAATAACAAAAAGACAAACAACCCAATTTGAAAATGGGCAAAGGACTTGAACAGACATTTTTTCCAAAGAAGATATGCAAATGGCCAATAAGCACATAAAAAGAAGTTCAATGTCACCGGTCCTTAGACAAATGCAAATCAAAACCATAGTGAGATGCCACTTCACATCCGCTATAATGGCTATTGTTTAAAAAATAAAAAAGAACAAGTGTTGAGGAGGTTGTGGTGAAATAGGAACCCTCATATATTGTTGGTGGGAATGTAAAATGGTGCAGCCGCTTTGGGAAACAGTTTGGTGGTTACTCAGAAAGTTAAGTATAGATTATCATGTGACCTGGCAATCCCACTACTGGGAATACATCCAAGGGAGTTGAAGGCAGGCACTCAAACAGATATTTGCACACTGACGTTTATAGCAGCATTATTCACAGTTGCTAAAAGGCGGAAGTAACCCAAAATGTCCATCAGTGGATGAGTGGATAAACAAAACGTGGTCTACACACATGAAAAGCGATTGTTCGGCTGTAGAAGGAAATGAAGTTCTGACACGTGACAACATGGATGAACCTTGAAGATACCATGTTGCGTGAAATAAGGATTATATGATCTCAAATTCATAAGATCAGAAATTAGAAGGTAGCTCACTGGGAGGCAAAGGGGGGTGGGGAATGGGGAGTCGACACTTAGCGGGCACCAAGTTTCTGTTTGGAACGATTTGTGTATGGATGGTGGTGATGGTGGGACAGTGTCGTGAGTGTAATTAACGCCGTTGAACTGTACTCTTGAAAGTGGTCAACACGGGAAGTTCTATGCTGGGTAAATGTGACTGAATGAAAGTTTTTTTAAAGTTCATCTGGAAAAGTCAAGAGGAAGTCTCGCCCAGGCAACCTGGAAGGATGTGTCCCTCCGAACACTAACAAGCACCGGTGATGCCACATCACGGCAGGTGGGACACGGCCAAAGAGAGGTGAGTGGACCAGATGGGATTTGGGGACTCAGGTCAGGGCTGCAGTGAATTTGCTAACCCAGTCACACGTTCCAGTTTGGCCTGCCTGTGCCTGGTGATGAAGAGCTGGGACTTGGAAGCCTCAGCTGCTTGGGTTCAAACCTCAGCTCTCGCCCCTCACAAGTGAAGCAACCCTCGGTAAGTCATTCACTTTACTTACAACGCGGGGGCAGCAACAGTTCCTAACTCATGTTAACAGGTGCCAACTTAGAAGTTGTGTGTGGATAAAATGGTTAATATCATGAAAAGCTTAGAATAGTACCCGACATCTAGTAAGGACCATCTCAGAGTTATTATTTTCTTATCATGGTTCTCTTAAAAATAAAAATACAGAGATCACACAAACTCCCAGAATAGTATCTCTGGCCCCTGGGGCCGGTGCTGGGCTCTCCCTCTTCTTTGAGGGCTCCTTACTGCTGGCAGAAGCTGCTCAACCTTTGAGTTTGGGAGCAGTTGAAGCTGCTTTGTTATTAAAATTAGTGTCTGCATATTTTTAATGGTGTCAATATCTTCATAAATGTATTTAAAAAAAAATCTTGTGTAAGTTGAGAGCTGAGTGCAACGTGAAATGTTAATGGGGAGGTTTTCTGGTGTGATTATGTCTTCAATTTTGCTCTGATTGGATATGTTTTACTTTACAGTTAGAAAAGTAATAATATGAACACAGACTTAGAGGAGGACGTCTCAAGCCAGGAGTCCCGTTTGGGGAGGCGTCCCTGGGGCCAGAGGCACCTGACCTGCTGACTCAGCCTGGCTGGCAGCCCTCACATCCTTATTTTTGAGCAAAAACATTAAAAGATACTGACTCGCCAGAGGCTCATACTTAAACTGTGACAGGTTAGAGGACAAAAGAGCTCCCAGGGGGGATGCCGGGTGCAGCCGCGTCCGAATGGCCAGGCACTGAAGGACTCAGGCCGGGGCCTGAGGAGGAAGGGAGCTGGGGCTGAGGTCCCCGGGCTGAGGTCCGGGCCATGCCGAGCTGGTGGTGGCTCAGAGTCCTTGAAAGCAGGCCAGGGCTCCAGGCAGGCTGGTGAGGTCGTGAGTGGGACCTGGAGAAAGGCGCGTGAAAACAGCTCTGCTGGCCCTTCGCGGTCGTGTTCCTTGCATCGTTACCAGCTGCGGGGACACCAAGAATGGCTGGCACTCTGCTGCTCTGAGGGCAGACTCCTTGGGAAAGTCATTACCCTACGCCAACATATCCCCCGGCCCTGCTCCAGGGGAAGTCTCCCCTCTCTGTGGCAGCTGATTATGTGTCATGTCCCACACAGCAGCAACTCCGACAATCATTCAGCAAGTAGACATGGAGCTCGGCTCTTCCAGGCACTGGGAATACAGCTGTGAACAAAGATGGGCATGGAGAACCGGCTGTTGCTGGCAGAGTGGGGCATTACCAGGTTACCTAGAGGCAAGGTGGGGGCAGGGGTTGGGGTGGGGGGATAAAAACTCTACTTGATGAATGGAAAAGCCACAGGGAACCAAGCCTCCAAAGCCCTGACTCCACTGCTGACCAGCTCTGTGACCTTGGTCAAGTTACTAGATTTCATTTGTGCCTCAGTTTCCTCATTTGTAAAAGGATGATAATAATCAGACCTGTCAGGAAATTTCAAGAAGGGAATAGACATAAAGAACTCAGAGCCTCGTGTGACAAACCCAAACGTTCCCCATTATTAGGTACCAATTTTCCTTCTAATAATTTTCCTCTCAAGTTAGCTAGAGTTGCAACCAGGATTTCCAATGAGAGCAATTCCTTTCTCTTTCTCCTATTATCTGCCCTGTAATTTTCATTTTTCCAAGTCAAATACCGGCAAGAGAGAAAATGTTTTGGCCTGTCATTTTTTCCCATGCCACATACTGCTGGATTCTGTGGAATGTTCGTGCAGGTCTAAGCAGCTAAGACAGAAAGTGGAAGGGGGGCTGAGGCAAGAGGGGCTGACGAGGTTTGTGTTATTTACACAGAGCTACCCCTTCATTGGAGCTGCGTGTGTGTGTGTGTGCGTGTGTGTGTGCACGTGTGTGTTGGATGGGGGGGAGTTCCCTTATGAGGCATCTTGTACTGGAATCACCCCAATAGTTTCCCAAATGCTGCTGAAGGAGTGAATTGGTCACACTGTCACCAGCCCCTCTGGGTCCCAGACCCCAGTTATGTAAGGTCAAGTGTGTGGCTTCCCTTGTCCCACAGCAGCACAGCCCCTGTTATAGCTGCAAGGAGGACCCCAAGTAGAAGCTGGGAAATGTGCACTGGGAGGCAACACTCCAGCTCAGAAATTCCATTGAGCAAAACAGTATCAAGGCCAGGTTTGCCTACCATGTCCTCTCCAGCTTCCCAATAGACTAAATATGAACCCAAACAAACCAGACAAACTCACAAAAGCCTGAAAACAAGAGCAATGACCAGCTGTAGGGTTTAGAGAGGGGGTATTAGTTTTCATTCCCCATACCAGCTACAAAAACTAAACTTAAAACACAACCAGCAGCCTGGGTTGAAGCACACCAAGCAGTGTTCTTTAATCCATGCGTTCGTGGCAGATCAAAGGCTTAAGTGAGGAAGAATCTGAGACATGCATCTCCGAGAAAATACCGGAGAGGAATAATCCACAGTCTGGATGGGAGAGGCCATCTAGACAAGAAATTGCTCAGAAAAGGAAAGGTTGTAGGATTGTTTTGAATTTTGTAAATGGAATGAAAAGGCAAAACAAATAAACGAACACCTGAGAAAAACTGTGACCACAAATAAATGGAAATATAAGATTAATATTCTTCATTGATAGGGAGTGCTTATAGGCAAGCATGCTCAATATGGCCTTACTTAAAATTTTCAAAATGTGGAAATGGTCCAATAGCCAATGATAAGAAAATGCCATGCTGTTTTACATGTATAAAATGGTGTGCTAGAGTGTAAAAGTGTATTTAGTAAGTATATTTCTTGACATGGTAAAATGGTCATAATATAATGGCAAAGGAAGGAAAAAAGCTATTTATTATATGTTTTCAGGTATGTGTGCAGCTATGTGTGTGCATATGGGTCAGAGGATGTGTATGGTTGTGTGCACATGGTATGTTTGCATGCTTATGTGTGCGTGTGCATTACATATGCGTGCACATGTGTCCATGTATGTCTGTGTGTGAATGCATATGCACCCAAGTGTGTCTATTTGTGTGTGTGTGATTCTCAGAAAAGCAAAAAAATAACGAAGAAAATATACCAGTAGTTATCTCTGGGTAATGGGATTATGGAGTGACTTTAATTTTCTCTTTTAACAATTTCTTGAATTTTCTACAATGAATAATTGCTATTGTTACGATCAGGGAAAAATGAATTTACAAAGATATCCATAATGTAAGAAAAGAAAAAATATTACAGTTGCCACAGATGCACGGTCAAATAACATTTAAAGGAAATATTTAATGGATAAAGAAATATTATTGAAAATGTACCCCCAGATAAAAGAGGAGTAAATCATGCAATTTGGCATGCATATTTTCCCCCCGCCTATTAGTGAATGTATTCATAAAATAGCTATCCAATGCTCTGGGAGAACATTGAAAGGGCAATTGCATTCCCTGCAGGTGGGAGAGCAGAACCTTTGAAAAGTAATTTGGCAATCTGGGTCAAGAGCTTTAAAAATGTTCACATCCATTCATTTCTGGGAAACCACCCAAAAGAAATAACCTGGAACCCAGATACATATTTATGCACAAAAATGTAGATTACATCATTATTTATGGTAGCAGAAATCTAGGAGTTACATAAATGCCTAATAATCTTCAAAATAGAATGTTTATGAAAAATTGAAGTACATTCAACTGATAAATATTACAGTCATTATAAACATGTTAATGTTCAGTTTTAGTCGTATGAGATGCTCTCGTATACAATGGGTTGAATCATATGAATTTCTGTTTTGTCAGTTAACATAGTGAAATATTGGCAAATTCATACAGTTCAGCCTTAATCAGTATGATCCCAATGGTTTATAATATGCACAGAAGGGAGGAAATGTATCTCAGTATTTACTTGGTCACCCCTGAGTTAGTTTCTGAGTGTTGACTTCACCTGTGACTTTTTTTCTCTTATCTATGGTTGTTCAGCATAACTCCAAATTGTACAATAAGTTGAATAATTTTCTAATCAGGGAAAAGAAGACCAAGGCCTCCCCCCACCCCCAATTTGTTCCTAAAGCGAATGACTGCTTTTTCTTTATTTTTACTTTTCATATATGCAGAGACAATTGATTAATCATTACCTGTAAACCTTGGCTTAACAGTTGTTGACATTTTGCCTTATTTGTTTGATCTAAATTTTTCTTTCGTTGAAGTATTTTAAAGCAAATTATAGACTTCACACCTACATGTTTCAGCATTCATCTTGAAAATACGTCAAAATTTTCCTGCAACTCCATTACCTTACCTAACAGCAATAACAAGTGCACATCTAAAATCTTGAAAACTTACCGTAGCACAACTCTAAGCTTTCTCGTTGTTTAGTCATCACAGCAGGATGTAATTGAATTTCCTTTTTTTGCTTTGCTTTATTTTTTGAGGCATCTGGTAAAAACGAGTTTGGAAGATGGGAGGGAATTTGTTTCTGGCATTCATCAGTGTGAGTTGGCTCTTAAATTCCATTTTAACAAAGTGCAGTTCACAAAACACTATGAAGGTCACGTGTTGGAACCCAAGCACCCTGCTGCTGGGCACTTGGGTAGCTCAGCATCTGCTTATAAAGAAATTCATTTCGAATTTGTGATTTCTCAGACAGAGGGGGACAAATGAATGCAGGGAGCAGCAGCTTAGCAAACAATTGGTGGTAGAGCAATGACTTTATGTCATGTGTTGACACTTTGGCATCGGGGCAAAGATTCTTCACGGAGTAAATATATCCAGTATTTATTAGGAGCAGTAGTAGATTAGTAATACCCATGTCTTCTTGCCCAGCTTCACCATGGCCCTGGAGAAACAGCAGGTCCCATTGGTCCTAGGCCCATGCCCCTTATTGACTGTGTGGGCCATTTGAATGCAATGTTTGTCATCCCATTTGTTTGAGGCATGTGTCAGTTTGAAGCAATTATGTACCCCTTTAATCCTCATTTAATATTGCTGGGTGGGACCTTTCTGATTGTTTCCATGGAGATGTGACCCACCCAATTGTGGGTGGTAACTTTTTTGGTAACTCTTTGTATTGTATAATACATATGCAAAGCAAAGAAAGAAAAAAGCAATAGTTTTCAAATCACTCTTCAACAAGTAGTTATAGAACAAATCCCAGAGTTTGTCGTGGGCTACCATACCATCCTCTCAGATTTTTCCTTCTAGCTGCTCCAGAATAGAGGAGGCTAGAAGGAATACATTTTTTTTTTTATCATCACAATCAACTTATTTTTTCTTTTTTGCGAAAAATAACATATATACAAAAACGCAATAAATTTCAAATCACAGCACATTAATTAGTTGTATAACAGATTTCAGAGTTTGGCATAGGTTACAGTTCCACAATTTTAGGTTTACCTTCCAGCTGCTCTAAGATAATGGAGACTAAAAGAGATATCAATTTAATGATTCAGCAATCATAATTCACTTGTTAAACCTTACCTTCTCTCCACCATCACCTTTGATCTTGTTATCCCACTCTTCAGGGGTATTTGGGCTATGCCCATTCTAATTTTTTCATGTTGGAAGGGGCTGTCAATAATGTGGGGTAGGGAAATGGAACTAGCTGATGTTCTGGAGAGGCTGGCCCCTCTAGGTTTCAGTATTTAGCTGGTCCAGTGACCCTTCTGGAGGCTGTATGTTTCTGGAAAGTTACCCTAGTGCATGGAACCTTTGTAAAATCTTATATATGTTCTAAAGAACCCTAGATGTTCTTTAGGGTTGGCTAGAATGGGTTTTGGTTGGAGGTTGGCAAGTAATGATAGGTAGCAAGGTCTAACTGATGTTTGTACAAGAGTGACCTGCGGAGTAACCTCCTGACTCTATTTGAATGCTCCCAGCCACTGATACTTTATTAGTTACACTTCTTTTCTCCCTTTTGGTCAGGATGGAATTGCTGATCCCATGGTGTCAGGGCCTCATCACTGGGAGTCATCTCCCATGCCACCAGGGAGACTTCCACCTGTGGTTAGTAATTTTTGATTAGATGGCTTCAATGGAAATGAGTTTCCAACCATTCAAGGTGGGGTTGCTTACTGGAGCCTTTTAAGAGGGAACCATTTTGGAGAGAGCTACAGAGTCCACGCAGCTAGAGACCTTTGGTGATAAAGAAGGAAAACACCCCCAGAGAAGCTTCATGAAACAAAAAGCTGGAAGAGAAAGCTAATAGACATCACCATGTACCCCAAGAGAGAAACCTTGAACTTCATTGGCTTTTCCTGAATGAATGTAATCTTTTGTTGGTGCCTTCATTTGGATGTTTTAATGACCTCAGAACCATAAACTTGCAATTTAATAAATTCCCCCTTTTAAAAGCAGTTCCACTTCTGGTATATGGCATTCTGGCAGCTTGCAAACTAAAACAGGCGGTGAGGGAGTTTTTCTCTTCATACTCACTTCTCCTTTCTCTTTCAGCCTTCCACTGCCTGTCCCAACACTCTCTTGAAAAGCTAAATATTTCCAGGTAAGAATCAGCCCTTATAAAAAAGATATTTGGCTAGCAAATATCTAACTAGCCAAACTACTCTGCTCCATCCCCTACCCCCATACAAGGGTCCAGAGGACCCTTGAAGAGCGAAGAAGCTTGAATGCCTGTACCCAAGAGCCTGCAAGCCATTATGGATGGTCCTAGGGTCAGGCCCATTTGGCTTTAATTCAGATTGACATCTTCTGGTTTATTGTAAATTGACAGTGACTTTCCCTAGACTAAGCAGTCTCTAAGTAGATAAGTCATGGCTTTTGGAGTGTTGATCCTCTCACTTTGGAGTGGTATAATTCTTCAATTGGGCACAACATATTTTGCATGTGTTTGGGATTTGGGCAAAGAAAAGTCTGGCTCATGGTTTGGGGAAGAGGCTCTCTTGGTCCGGGAGAAAAGTAGCCTCTATGATCAGGGTGGGGATCCTTTCTAACAGCACCACCGAAATGGCCTGACAGCAGGAGGTCCAGGAAGTGGCTGGATTGAATGCCAGGCACGTAACTGTGTTTGGGTTTCTGTGTGACCGTCCATTTCTCATTGGCCTCCAGCCAGGGCAATGGGGGCAGCCTTGTTGTGGAGGGATGAGCTGGCAAGAGCATAGAGGGTCAGATACTTGCAAACCGTCTGATTGCCATTAGAGTTTCAAGAGGACTGAGACCATCCTGGCTGTGGACGCCCCTCTGAATTGCTAAGGCATTAGGATCCTGCAGCCTGGAGAGCTGGCTGGCACACAATGGGAGGGTCATGGCAAACAGACCACTTGTGAACTCAACAGATTGAAGGAGGCAAGGAGTGTGACAGCAGCTAGTAGGCAGGGCTGAGCTGGCAATTTCTGGAACCCTTTAGTGGCCACAGCTGTGCAAGCATTTAACATGTGTGAAGGTGCTTCCTGTCAGGGTTTATTGCCTCATACCTCCCACCCCTGCTGGTTCTGCCCTCTGTAATAAGCAAGCATTGACTCGTTCACAATGGTGATAGTTAAATGCACAATTCTGGAGCCAGACTGCATGGGTTCAAGGCCCAACTCTGTGTGTATAAACTGTGGAAAATTGCTGTATTAGCTAGTTATGGCTGTGGAACAAAATACCTCCTCAGTGAAAAATTCAGTTGGTACACAAGAGTTGTTCAGAAGTAGCTGGATATGCTGCTTAATGCAAACTCTCCCAGTGCTGATTTACTAACATGGTCTCTATCTCTGAAATATTATCCTTTCAACAAATGCACACACATTAACTAATTCTCACTGCTTATTTTCATTTTCTGCCTGCTCAGAATGCCACCACAACCTGCTCAGTCAATGAAAGCCAGCACTGTGGGCTGCTGTTAGGGTCTTCCAGTGAGTACCAGCTCACAATGTGGCTAAATCACAAGCATCGAGCCCTCAACCCACTATCCTGACTGAATGTGTCCTGCAGATGGAGTAAAGATTGCCAATTAGCTGACCTTAAAATAGGGCTCAGAGCCAGATGGATTCACAACGGAATTTTATCAAACATTTCAAAAAGAACTAACACCAATTCTGCTCAAACTCTTCCCCCAAATTGAGGAAATAAGAACACTACCAAACTCATTCTATGAAGCTAACATTATTCTAATACCAAAAAGGAAAATTACAGAACAATCTCCCTAAAGACGAAAGATGCAAACATTCTCCACAACATTTTAGCAAGTTAAGACCAATGATATATTAAAAAAATTATACATTATGAACAAGTGGGGTTTATACCAGGAATGCAAGGCTGGTTCAACATAAGAAAATCAATGTAATACCGCACATCAACAAATCAAAAGAGAAAACTCACATGATCATATTGATTGATGCTGAAAAAGCATTCAACAAATTCAGCTACCTTTACTTCAAAAGGTAGGAATCAAAGAACCTTCCACAACATCATAAAGGGCAGAAATGAAAACCCACAGACAGCATTATTTTCAATGGTGAGACATTGAAAGCGTTCCCCTTAAGATCAGGAAGACAAGGATGTCCATTGTCACCACTATTATTCTACACTGAACTAGAGGTTCTAGCCAGAGCAGTAAGGCAGGAGAAAGGAATAAAAGGCATCACAATAATAAAAAAAGAGGCAAAACTTTCAATATTTGCAGGTGACACCTTCTATGTAGAAAATCCTGAGAAATCTACGATAAAGCTACTTGAGCTAATAAATTCAACAAAATGACAAGATACAAGATTAATATAAAAAAATCAGTTGTGTTCTTATATATAAGTAATAACCTCACTATGGAGACAAATAAGGGAAAATAATCCATTCAAAATAACCACTAAAAAAATCAAGTATTTAGGAATAAATTTAACCAGGGATATAAAGGATCCGTACACAGAAAACTACAAAACACAGCTAAAAGAAATTGAAGAAGATTTTAATAGATGGAAAGATATTCCGTGCTATGGATAAGAAGGTTGAATGTCATTAAGACATTGATTCTACCCAAATCTACAGATTCAAAGCAATACCAATCAAAGCTCCAACAACCTATTTTGCAGACTTGGAAAAGCTAGTTTTCAAATTTATTTGGAAAGGAAAGAAACCTCTAATAGCTAAAGATATCCCCCAAAAGAACACAAGTGGGAGGACTATCACTTTCCAACTTTAAAGTTTAACTATAAAGCCAGTTCAGTTCCACTGATCAATACTTACATCTTTGTGCCAGTACCATGCTGTTTTGACCACTTATATTTGACCAATATAAGTACTGATCAACGGAATTGAATCAAGTGTGTAGAAATTGACCATCAAATATATGGTCAATTAGTCTTCAACAAGGCCCTCAAATCCACTGAATTGGGACAGAATAGTTCAATAAATGAGCTTGGGAGGACTGTATATCAACAGCTCAAAGAATGAAAGAGGACCCCTATTTTATACCCTATATAAAAATTAACTCAAGATGGATCAAAGACCTACATATAACAGCCAGTATTATAAAACTCTTAGAAGAAAATATGGTGAAGCATCTTCAAGACCTAGTGACAGCTTCTTGATCTTTGCACCCAAAGCACAAGCTATGAAAGAAGAAATAGATAAATGCGAACGCCTCCAAATCAAAAGCTTCTGTGCCTCAAAGGAGTTTGTCAAAAAAGGTGAAGAGGAAGCCAACTCAAGGGGATAAAATATTTCGTAACCATATATCAGATAAGCATTTGATACCCTGTGTATATAAAGAAATTATGCAACTTAACAACAACAAAAATAAACAACCCAATTACAAAATGGGCAAAAATATGTATAGGCATTTTTATGAAGAGTTAATACAAGTGGCTAAACAGCACATGAAGAGATGCTCATCTTCATTAGCTATAAGGGAAATGCAAATCAAAACTACAATGAGATATGTCTCACCCCCTTAAGAATGGCTGCTACTAAACAAACAGGAAACTGCAAAAGTTGGAGAGGATGAGGAGAAACTGGAACACTTATTCACTGTTGGTAGGAATGTATAATGGTGCAGCCACTGTGGAAGACAGTTTGGCGGCTCCTGAGAAAACTAAATATTGACTCTCCCTATGACTCAGCAATATCGTATATGCCTAGAAGAGCCAAAAGCAGTGACACAAACAGACATTTCTACACCAGTGCTCATTGCAGCATTATTGACAATTGCAAAAAGATAGAAGCAATCCATGTGTGCATCAACCGACGAGTGGGTAAACAAATGTGGCATAGACATGTGATGGAATATTATGCAGCAGGAAGGTGAAATGAGGTCCTGAAGCATATAACAAAATGGATGAACCTAGAGGATATAATGCTGAGTGAAATAAGCCAGATCCAGAAGTATAGATAAATTATGATTTCACTATTATGACGCTGGTAAAGACAGCAAATTCCAAAATCATACAGCCTAGCAAGAAAACCTGAACTCATATCCAGCAATAAACTAGATGTTGCATCTCTGCAGCTAGAGGATGCAAATGACTTCACAAGCAATGGCTTCCATATGTTTCTCATTTTTAACATTGACCATTCATAATGAAGATTTTAAAAAAGAGGGAAAAAAGAGGCTCTGGTCCTGCACTCATTGAATGAATGAACTCATCTGTACCTTCTACAGCCTACCTCTAGCATAACATGTACCTCCCTGGGCATGGGGAGATGGTGCAAGCAGAAATCTGCATCCTAGGAGCTTCCACTATAGCTGTGTCTATTGATGACCAAAAAGCCCACCGACACAATACAAAAATATCAATTTTTAAAATTTATTTATTAATTTAAAAAATTTAACAAACCAAATAAAACATTAACATATATAATCAGTAATTCACAATATCATCACTTAGTTGCATATTCATCATTTCTTAGAACATTTGCATCAATTCAGAAAAAGAAATAAAAAGACAATAGAAAAAGAAATAAAATGATAACAGAAAAGAAAAAAGAAGATTATACCTACCATACCCCTTACCCCTCGCTTTCATTGATCACTAGCATTTCAAACTAAATTTATTTTAGCATCTGTTTCCCCTATTATTTATTTTTATTCCATATGTTCTACTCATTTGTTGACAAGGTAGATAAAAGGAGCATCAGACACAAGGTTTTCACAATCACACAGTCACATTGTGAAAGCTATATCATTATTCAATCATCTTCAAGAAACATGGTTACTGGAACACAGCTCTACATTTTCAGGCATTTCCCTCCAGCCTGTCCATTACATCTTGAATAACAAGGTGATACCTACTTCATGTGTAAGAATAACCTCCAGGATAACCTCTCAGCCATTGACACTTTGTCTCGTTTCATTCTTCCCCCTTTTGGTAGAGAAGGTTTTCTCAATCCCTTGATGCTAAGTCTCAGCTCATTCTAGGGTTTTTCTCAATCCCTTGATGCTGAGTCTCAGCTCATTCTAGGATTTCTGTTCCACGTTGCCAGGAAGGTCCACACCCCTGGGAGTTATGTCCCAAGTACACAGGTGGAGGGTGGTGAGTCTGCTTGCTGTGTTGGCTGGAGAGAGAGGCCACATCTGAGGAAAAAAAGAGGTTCTCTTGGGGGTGACTCTTAGGCCTAAATTTTAAGTAGACTTAACCTATCCTTTGTGGGGTTAAGTTTCATATGAACAAATCCCAAGACTGGGGGCTCAGCCTATAGCTTTGGTTGTCCACACTGCTTGTGAGAATATCAAGAAGTCAACTTAGGGAAGCTGAATTTCTCCCCGTTCTCACCATTCCCCGAAGGGGGCTTTGCAAATACTTTTCCACTCACTGATCGAATCACTCTGGGATTCATCGGGGCATCACTCTGGACAAACCAACAAAATCTCATGTCCTACCTGAGATTCCAAGTATTTATGGTGTTCAATCAAACTATCTACATAAGTTATATTAGGAAATGCACTAGTGAAAATATAAATTTTGTACCAAATAAACATTTTTTGCTTTAGTCTCATACATAGGTGACATTTTTAAATACTAATTACCATCTATTTTCAGCACCCTGCAATAATGACATTCCTTTGTTCTTCCTCATGCAAAAACATTTTTAAAATTTGTACATTCAGTCACTATTAGTATATACTCTAGGCATTCCTAGATTATACCATCTCAATCTTTAACATCTATCTTTCTTTCTGATTTCATCAAAAGTATAAATATTTTTAATATTTTAAAAAATTTGAAATCAAATCATTCCTAGGAAATATAGGGCACATTGGTTTGCCATTCATTTGGGGGGATTTTCTGCTGTCTTTTGGCTGCTCCTTTTCAGAATCCACAGCCAAATCTGCCCCATCTCATTCCTTCAATGTTGTTTGCCCAGAGTTTCAGCTCCCACCCCATCTTTTGACGCTGGATGCTTTTGACTCCTCTGGCCGTATGCAGAAGAGCTTCAGTGCAGGCAGAGGCTGCTCAGCAGACTCTCCTGGTCAGCGTCTGGCCATTAGGTGGGCTGTCCCTGCTGTCCCCATGGCCAGGAGACTGGCTCTTTCATCACAGCTTGGCCTCACCATCAAATGATCTGGAAAGGTTCATCTTATATCCTTCAAAGCCTCAAGCTTGAGCATGATTAGTAGGTGTTCTCCTTGGGGAAAGGGGATGGAACTCCTGCTCTGTGGAGTTACTGATCCTAACCAGGCCCAGTGGGTAATTTCCTGGCCCCAGTGAGGCATGGACATAGGTATGTGGTCAGACATCAGCCTTCAATGGATGGCACCAAGGAGAGCCCTATGGGCAGGTACCCATGGTGGATTCATGCTATTTCTTCTGCAAAGTGTCACATTCAGTTAAATCACCCAGGCAGATGTGGTGACCCTGAAAGCAGAATGAGATTTTGGTGCCTGGAGAGCTGAGTCACAAGATACTTTAAAAACAAAACAAAAAACACCTGGAGTGAGTCTGGTTTGGGACAGTGCATTGGCTGAGGAATCCTGGGTGCCTGTCCAGAGACATGTGTGCTGGTCAGAGCGTTGGGGACCATCTAACAGCCAGGGGACAAGTAGGAAGACAATGCCACTGAAACCACAGAGACAGGTAAGAAGTCAGAGGGCCTGAGGAAGGCATTGACACCATGGCAGTCAGTGCCAGCCCCACGCTCAGACCCGCTGGGTTCAAAAGCTCCCATATGCCAGCTGTTTTAGTTTGTTAAGATGCCAGAATGCAATATGCTAGAGACAAAATGGCTTTTAAAAAGGGGAATTTATTCAGTTGCAAGTTTACAGTTCTAAGGTGGTGTAAATGTCCAAATTGAGACACCAACAAAAGGGTACCTCAATCAAGAAAGGTTAATGGCATACAGAAGGCCTCTGTCGGCTGATGTCTGCTAGCTTCCTCCATGGCTTCTTCAACAACTTCCCCCTGGACATTTTCTTTCTGTTGGCTCTGAAGCTTTTTCCAAAATGGTTCCCTCTTAAAGGGCCCCAGTAAGCAGCCCCACCTTGAATGGGTGGAGACACATCTCCATGGAAACTGCCTAATCAAAAGGTCCCACCCACAACTGGGTGGATCCCATCTCCATGGAAAGAACCAAAAAGATCCCACCTAGCAATATTGAATGAGGATTCAAGGACATGGCTTTTCTGGGGTACATGACAGTTTCAACTCAGCACACCAGTCAAAGCCGGGACCAGCAGGAGGTGGTGAGAGCCGAGCCATGCCTCTGCCTTGTCCTCTCATCAGGTGGTGAGGACCAAACAGCCTCCACTGTGC
>PVIY010036971.1:0-25043 GCA_004026745.1 Myrmecophaga tridactyla
TCAGCACAAAGTCTCATCAAAATCAGTTATGGATGTGGTCTGTTCTGGGGCACAATTACTCCCGATCAGTAGACCTGTGCTAGAAAATGCTATTGATAGAAAACAAGCTTTCTGGTTCAATATTCAATGGAGTTAAATGCATATTTCATTCCCATAGGGAGAATTTTCCTGGATCCCAACAATTCTCAAACCTAGCAGGTCATACTACAGATTTCAAAGCCTCTGAGTCACTTATGGAACAATGTTTTGTCCTTAGTGCCTGAGGAAGGGGTGGCCACACACCTCCAAGAATGTGTACAGGGGCTGTTCTCTCCCTGACCACTGGGAAGAAGCCTTCACCCTTTCCAAGCACTTGGGGTGGTGGCTAGACTCTCCAGAATCTCCAGAGCATAGGCTCTACCCACTCAAAGTAGTGGGGTGGCAAAAGTCTTCCTCAACAATGAGCCTGTCCTCTCCCAGACTCTGGACAGACTTGCCTTTTCTACACACGTGTGTGGGCCTGCTCTCATGGCTGGAGATGATGTCTTTGGTCCAAACTTCAGATTTCTTGGTCCTGATTTTGAAGTGATTTTTCCTTCAGTTTGTTCCTTCTCTGTCCCTTTTAGTCCAGGCTGGCAGTGGTTTTATTGATACCAATCAGGCAAAAAAAAAAACTTGCCAATTTTGCAGGTAGTACACAGAGGTCCAAACCATCAGACAAAGAACTTTCCACAGATCTTTCCTGGATTACTGCATTTCCAATCTTGGGTTCCACAGATTTCTCTGTTCTGCTGGCACTCCAGAAACTTCTGGCACCTTAAAAAAGGCTTTAAAGAGAGAAAACATTTCCAGTTCCAGGCCCAAATATCTGCCTGGGTGAATGGGTCATCAGGGTAAAAGTGGATCAAGTAAATACAGTGACTTGAGTCCCCTTGACTGAGGCCTGGGTCACACTTCAGAACAATCCCTTTGCTCTGACCTCTATACCTGTTTTCTGGGTACCATGCTGTGTGGGGTTTGAAGCCCTGACCTATATTTGTCTGTTGAGCATACTCCTAAAAAAATGAGTAATCCAACAATGAATTGATATTTAATGAAATTAAGTTAGCCTGTTTAAGTGCTAGCTAGTATGTTACCTGGCTATAGTAAGAGTTAATGTTTGTTTAATTGTTAATTGATGTGTTTACTGAATGTATAATTGTTAGTGAATGTGTTTGATCTAGTTATTAATTGGTGTGTTACTTAAATATAATAAGTATTAAGTGTCTATTTAAATTGGTGTGTTTCTGCATTTGTTTTGGTCAAATGTTCCTAATTGGTTACTGATTATGGAAATTCTTTAAAAAGGGAACCTTTGGGTACATTGAAAATTAAAAAGATCTTAGTTATGAGTCTATAAAAAAGGGCTTATTTCTGTAACATGATCTGGCCTCAAAATGATTTTAAATGAAAATATTTCCATTACAGTTAATATTGTTCTGCAAAAAGGTAGAAATAGGATGAAACAATATATTTGATCCTTTAGGTCCTTTCTCAAATGTATCTCTGTGTTCCAGTTGCTTGTGCAATTAACTTTTTATCCATGTCTGCCTGCCTGTTTAATATATAGTCTCATACCTCTGGATGGTAATAACAAAGTAACAAAAATTCTTTTAAAAACCTCTATTGGGATTGTTTAAGAAAGAAATAACAGTTTTATATAAATTTCTCATAAATTGGTACTTCTGAAGTAAGAAAACAAAAAGAGAAAAAACTCTGTGAATATCAGGACTCAAAACCTTAGTTTTGTCATTACTATAAACAAACCTGGACATTAGAAAGAAACCACTCCAGGAATTTCTTCAAGGCAGCAGAAAACTGCCAAAGGGCTGCCCCTGGATAAAGCAAAGACCTTTTCCAATGGTCCTGGTCACAGCCTTTAGTAAAATAAATCTAAAAATTGAAAATGGCTAAAGAAGGGTATAGGAACTCTCAAAATTCCATGGCCTTCACCTAAAGCTTTGAATATGCCAGACTTCACCCTGCCCCAAGGCCTAACCACCTAAAGCAGTTATGGGAGGGAGGGTGGGCTAGGCACAGAAAGATGGGGGCAGTGTGGTTTAGAATTCTCTTTTACTAGCCCTGGAGATTAGAAATGGTAAGCATTAAAAAAAATGCTACAGAATTGTCTATGCTTGTTAATATTACTTTTTCCTATAATAGCTTGCATTGGTAACTGCAGCAATCAGATCATTATTAAAATAAAAATAGCTTTGGGATAGGAGTAACTGAATAAAATCTAATTACCAATTTTCAGTAAGTAAAATGAAAGATCTCTGAGAGATAAGTAAAAGTTTTCCTGGACTGAGGCCTGGAACAAATTTAAACAATTGCAGTATATTTTCCAGACTTGATAATCAATGTACTATTAAAATTGTTTGTAATGTTAAGATATGAAGACAAAGAGTTTTTTTCAATCTCCAATAAAAAGGAATGTTGTGATAAATTTTTAATTGAACAAATATGATTTTATTCTGCTTAAGTATGTTCTCCCTAAATTTATACAACTTATTGATAAAATAAACTAGTACTATAAATACATTCTCTTAAAGTCCTCTAAAACTAGCCTAACTTGATAGGTTAAGTTATATAAACAGAGCAATATATCTGGTAGTAATAACATTTATATAAAGTATAATTAAAATTTAAATTATGCTAATGCTTCAAACATATTCTGTTTAAAAAGTCAACTACGTTTAGTAAAAAATATAAATAGATTTTTCATGGTCTTGAGTTCCTGGATTTCAAAGATTCTGGTTTTGGTTACTTGGTCACTTGTTACCTCAGTATGTGAAGGAATTTGAATTTGTAGTGGCTTTGTTAATTTCAGAATATTTTGCTTAGAAAATGCTGCCACAAATGCAGAAAACCTAATTCTTAGCTTCAAAAATTTTTTATTCTAGTTAGAATATACTTGTACTAGGGCAAAGTATAAGACAGTGGAAATGAAGGAATAAAAATGCTAGAAAAATTTAAAGAGCTGATAAAGAATGATCCCTAGACCTCATATAGAGATGACACTTGTAAGACCTTTAAATAAAAAGGCAGCATTTAAATAAATAGAACTCTGAAGTAGTTTTTTAGAAGCCATAACTTAATTTTGTAATCTAACATATTCCTGGTATTAATTAGCAGTTAGAAATAATGTTGAGAAAAAAAATTGCGTTTTTTCTGGATATAAATTCCTTAAATTTCAAAAAGCTGATTATAGTTCAAACATTGGGCTTTTCTGACTTTTAAAAGTAAGGTATGGGGTGGCTGCCGTGGCTCAGCAGGCAGAGCTCCGACCTGCCGTGCTGGAGGTCTGGAGTTCGATCCCTGGTGCCTCCTGCCCATATGCAAATTAAAAATAAATAAATAAAAGTAAGGTATGTATGAATTTTTTTGTTTTCTTTTTTTTCTGAATAGATGCAAATGTTCCAAGAAATGATCATGATGATGACTATGCAACTATGTGATGATATTGTGAATTACTGATTATATGTGTATAGTGGAATGATTGAAAGTTACAAATGTTTGCATTTGTTTGGTGTTTTTTGGTATTTCTTCTATTAATTAATTAATTAATTAATTAATACAAAGCAAAAAAGTAGAGACCACTATTCTTCTATGGATGTTTTGTACTATTTGATTTTTAAAAAACTATGTTCATGTGTTAACAGAATAAAAATCAATTATTTCTTGAATAAAAAACAAAAACATAAAAGTAATGCTGAATTGAACTGATATTTTGTAGGCATATTGTAAAGTAATCATTTGTGTGTTCTGAGTATAAAGTATATAGATGCCTGGCTATGTTCCAAACCGAGGCATAAATTTCTTCCTTCTTCCATTATTTTTTATATCTCTGTCTCTTTTCCCCTTCATGAATACTGTTATGGAAGGAAGCATACAGGTTCAAGAGCTTTGTGAATTTATTATCAAATTTATTTCTAATTGTGTAGTGTCTGGATAAATAAAAACTATAGGTGGGATAGATATGGAAGATGATAGAAAGTTTAACAACATAGATTTTGTTTGTTGTAGTCATTGTTGACTACAAGCCCTGAGTGGATACAGAAAGTAGTAGAGAGTTAAAGAAGTGATTTTTGGTTGTTATAGTCCTTGTTGACTATAAGTTCCAAATGGATGCAGAGAATTATTAAAAAATGAACTTATAAAAGTAAATTCTGTCTGTCATAGTGCTGATCAAAATTTAATGTTTAACATATATTTTAAAAAGTAAGCTTTTGTGTCAAGCTAGGTATGCCAGTTTGAAAGGATTTACATACCCTAGAAAACCCATGTTTGAATCCTAATCAATGTGGGAGCAACAGTTTTTCTAATCCCCATTCAATACTATAGGTTGGAAACTTGATTGGGTTATCACCACAGAGATGTGACTCAATCAATTGTAGGTATTAAACTTGATTAGATGGAGGCATATCTCTACCCCTTCTATGTGGTCTTGATTAGTTTAGCTGTGATCCTATAAAAGAGGAGACATTTTTGGAGAGGAGGCCTTTTGAGAATGATGAGAAAGCCACAGCAGAGCTGAGGAGAGCCATGAGGCCAAGAGAACCACAAAGTCTACCAGCCAGTAACCTTTAGAGATTCTGAGAGAGCAGAGAAGGAGACAGAATGATGAGAGCCACAAAGCAGAGTCTACCAGCCAGCAATCTTTGGAGATGAAAAGAATGAATACCCTGGGGGATCTTCATGAGATGTGGAGAAGGAGTTAGCAGATGATGTCATGCTCACTGTGTGCCCCTCCAGATGAGAAAGAAACCCTGACCCTGTTCACCAAGTGCCTTTCCACTTGAGAGAGAAACCCTGAACTTCATCAGCCTTCTTGAATCAAGGTATCTTTCCCTGGATGACTTAGATTGGACAATTCTATAGACTTGCTTTAATTGGAACATTCACAGCCTTCAAACTGCAAACTAGCAACTTATTAAATTCTCCTTTTTAAAAAGCTATTTCATTTCTGGTATATTGCATTCTGGCAGCTAGCAAACTAGAATACCAGGTATTCATACAAAGCTAAAGTTTAATTTTCTCCCTATTAAAATAACATGAATTGTTAGTCTGCACATAATATAAAACATTTTAAAAGTTTTCATAATCACCTGAGTACTCTGTCTAGAAAAAAAACGATCTTACATCAGATTAATCCTCATTAATATCCTTGTCTTTCTTATCCTTATTTCAGAGGACAAGTCTTCTCACTGTTAAGGGAAAAACTATTACAAAAAAATTGTTCTTTTACCTTGTGTAAGGAAGTCGCTAAAATAGTTTAACCTATTGCATAGAAGTGTTTGGGAAGTATTACACTTGTAAAAAGAGATTATCTGTCCTGTTGCTGGTTAAATTTGTATAGGTAAAATAATACTATTCATGTATTTAGAAACTGTATAAAATTTCTAAAAATTTGACAATGTTCTCACTGTCCATGTTATTTCTGATACCAGTCTGTATGATGTTCAGCAATGGTATGGTATTGCTAACTATGGTTTCAGTTATTCTGAAAAAGTTGCAGATCATAGAAACAGCCAAGTTATCAATTGCACTGCTTTGTTCTAATCTTTCCCTAAAACTATATGTGATTAGCCATAGGTCAGGGCTCTATCTAAAGCAGGGAAAGACTTAAATAGATAGGCCAAATATATAAATTATATTTTTATTTGTTAATTAACATAACTCTGGTAAATGCATAAAGTGAAACAGAACAAAAGCTCTACTATGGTTTGTTAATATAAAACAACTGTCTAATGTTTTTATTTCTGAAAGTAGCTTCATTGAAAAATTCTTATAAAAATTAAATCTCAGGGAAGTGCAATAGTGGCTCAGTGACAGAATTCTTGCCTGCTATGCCAGAGACCCGGGTTCAATTCCTGGAGCCTGTCCATGCAAAAAGAAAGAAAAAAAGGAAAACTTAAAGCTCAGTGTGTAAGCTTTAATGGCGATCTTTACATTCTGAAATGCTTTAATCTTTATATCACCTAGTAGTTCCCTGGAACCTTAAATATCTGGGTGACACCTGAGACTCAGATTTTGTTCTCCAGCTCTGAGAGTTAGCATAAATTCATATAGCAATTGTTAGAAAAAACTGAAAGAGATCAAACTCTGATTAAAGATGTGATTTAAACAGATCTGGTTAAAACTAAGGTAAATCAATATACCAGGTTAAAAAAAAAAAGTCTTGTTTTAAGGCTTTGACTTTTGTGTGAGATAAAAAGAAAAATATTTTGTCCAAAATTTAAGTTTTCTGTAGCATACTATCTAATTTAACCTATCTAGCCAGTTAATTTAAACAACCTGTCAGCTTTATTTGAATCAGAACCTGGAATAAAGAACAAAATCTTAATATTCTTACAAGTTAAATTATGCCATGATACATTTCAGAGTATTTTGGGCAGTGAAAAAGTGTTTGCAAAGTCCCTTTGACTTTGCAAAAATAGAATTATTAAACTTCCCACCTGGGGAATTCCTGACATTTTCTTAAGGAAGAGGGGCACCCAATTTAATAAGTCAAGGCCTGAATTTTGAGGCTTGCCCTTTTGAAACTTATTTCTGTAATAGCAAACTGAACCTACCTATGATTAGTGCCTAAGAGTCATCTCCAGAAAATCCCTGCTATTGCTCAAATGTGATAACTCTCTGAGCTTTCCCCCATACATGAGATATAATTTCCAGGGGTATAAGCCTGGCCCTGGCATCATGAGACATAAGTTCCAAGGATGATCCTGTCCCTGGCATCATGGATTAACTGACCAAAAGGGGGAAAAGAAATAGAGTTTCAATGGCTAAGAGATTTCATATAGAGTTAAGAAGGTCATTCTGGAGGTTACTCTTATGCAAGTTTCAACCAGATATTGAAAATTGCCATAATATAGCAAACCCCACACAACAGTGTTCCTGGAAATCCTGAAAGATATTCTGTGCTCTGTAAAATTTTACTTATTAAGCTTCATTTTTCAGAAAATTGAAACCTCCAGAGTATTCCAATGCCAGAGAATCTCTGAAACCCAGGGATACTGGGCTTTCCAAGAACAACTGGTTTCATCATTTCATCCCTTTATCCCTTAATAACAATGCCCCTTTTCAGCCTTAAAGCAGTTAGAGAGTCATTGCCCGGATACCCCTCAAGATTCAGAGATAAGTATCAAATGAGAAGGAGGAATTATAACTGAGAAATCAGGATTTATGGGAGGATTTTGATTACTGAATCATTATATAGATATTTCTTTTTGCTTTCTGGTATATTGGAGTAGACAGAGGGAAATTCCTGAAACCTCTCAGTTGTAATCCAGCTGCCTTGATCTCTGATAATGATTATATAGATCTTATCTTCTACCCCTGTGATTGTAAAAATCTTGTGACTAACATTCATTTGTACCCAGTTGTCCAATTTTTCAACTTTAGAGTCTAGCAACCACTAAAGACAGCCCCTGATGTTTATTAATGAAGGGTCTTGGGTCAACCCAGAGCTAACCCACCCCAAATCCAAAGTTATCTTGATAACTAAGACTGAATTGGACCAAGTAGGCTCATCTGACATACACAGTAGCTTAGACTTTAACCTACAAGTCACCTATACCTTATCCCACCATTTTCTTCTTTGCATTCTCTAAGCATGTAATCAATCTGCACATGCTCAATATTAAATCACTGCTAATCACATCATCTGGGGCCACTGTGCTCATTATTCTAAACCCTGCCCATCTCTTTCTCTAATAAAACTATCATAATTACTGTAGTTTGGGGAGACAGATTTTGGGTTATTTGGCCATCTGCTCTCCTACTATATGCCTGGTAATAAACTCTTTCTCTCTTTGAAGCCCTGGTGACTCAGAAGTTGGTTGTTGAATGTGTTGGACAAAAGAATCCATGGCTTTTATCCAGTAACATGGTTGGTGTTGGGAAGGAGTGGAAAAAAACCCAAAACATGTCATTTCCATGGGATGGATAAGCTGGTTTACATAATGATCTCCAAAAGCAAAGTTTGTGAACAACTGTACAATGATTCCTGGAATATGGTTAAGCCACAAGCTGGATGGAATCTGAAACTCCTGAACAATGGTCTCAAGGCAGAATCTAAGCCACTGAGACTCTGTGTACATAGTAAAATATCCTTTTATTTGGGGAGAAAGAATGGAAAATAATACTGTATTGATACCTGGTGTATAGTGTGTCAAACATGGTATCAATCTCTCTGCTACAGCTATGTGGTATAACAAGCACTTTAAATAAATATTGATAGAATTAAAAAGAAGCTTATTTTTCCAACAGTAATGCCCAAGATCAGAATGTAGTTTGTGTGGTTAATGTGACATTGTTGTGCGGCACACCAAAAGAGAGACCACATAATTCAAAACTGCAAGCCAATTTGGGGTCTTTATTAGCTGGCTGGCAACTCAGAAACCCCCAAGAAGGAGGATTTAGAGAGCAGCCCCCAGAGGATTTCAAGGTGTGCTTATAAAGGCTAAAATCATGTTGTGGTTTTGCATTTGCTAGCAAGCAGGCATAATCATAGAAGCAAAGAAGTGCCATTAGCTGTTGCTGAAACACATCCCATTCCCTCAGTTCCCTAACATTGGTTATTGTTTAACTCTTGGGGACATTCCACCCCAATGTTGTGGGGACCTTCCCTGCTTCGGCCTGATTGATTGCTCCTGGCCTTCCACATTCCCCACTGGGTTTATGAGAGACTCAAATTATTCTTTCTTCACTTTGATTATAAATCTGTTGATATTGGGTTCCAAGGACTAATAATTTAACAGTTTGTATTCTTCTTTGCACATATGAGGGTAAACAGTTGATTACACAGAGTTCAAACATTAAGCCTAATAATATGAGAATTAGGGGCCCTGCTACAGCAAACAAGAGCATGGTTAGCCATGGGGAGCAGGAAAATAAGTTTTCATGCCAGTTGGTTTATGTTTTATTTTTTTGTTGTTGTTGTTGTTCCTCCCACTCTCGTAACCTCCTATGGATTAGGGATAGACTATTTTTAACTATTCCTGAGTGGTTGGCATAGAAACAGCAGGCTTCCCCAAGAGCCATGCATAATTCTCCTTGTTTTAGAAATAGGAGGTCTAAGCCCCTGTGAATTTGGAGGATGACCTTGGAGGATCATTGGCAGGGGTCCCATCCACTGGGCCTCCAAGGTGGCTGGCTGAAGCTTTCTTTTCATCCAGACTAGGTCTCCAGGCTGCACCTGAAATAGATTTTTTTAGGGGCAGGATTTGTTGGTCCCAGATGGGCTGCTTTCATCAGTTCCTGAGTTTGCTGGGTGGCAGATTGCAGGGCCTGTAATGATTTTAGAAGAGAATGGTTATTTAATTCAGCAATTTTTTTCTTCCCCCAATTTAGGGATTGGTGGAGGTGGTTGTCTGAACATGATTTTATATGGAGTAATTCCCTTAACATAGGGAGTACATATAGTTTTTAGGAGGGTAAATGGAAGGAGACTCACCCAATTTTCGCCAGTTTCGAGATTTAGTTTATTTAAAGTTTCCTTTATTCTTCTATTCATTCTTTCAACTTGCCCTGAACTTTGTGGCCTATAAGTACAATATAATTTCCACTTGATATTTAATATTTTTGCTAACAATTAGGTAACTTGGGCGATGAACGCCAGCCCATTGTCAGACCCCATTACAGAGGGGAGGTTAAATTGGGGGACAATTTCAGAAACTAGATTTTTTATTACTATTTGTGCTGTCTCAGTTCTAGTAGGAAATGCCTCAGTCAATCTGGAGAATCTGGAGAATGTGTTGATGAAGACTAACAGGTATCTGTATCCATATGGACCAGGTGATATTTCCATGAAGTCTATTTCCCACTGTTCCCCAGAGCTTGTCCCCTCAGCCTGATTCCTTGGGGAATTTCCCTTGGCCAGAATTTACCTGGGTGCAGATGTGGCATCTAGACAATACCTGCCAGGCTTGTTGTTGCAATCAGGGAATGTAGTAATTTCTCTGTTAAGAGTTCAGTTAGTTTTGTACTGCCCAGGTGTGTACTTTGGTGAATGTGGGTAACTAAATTTTTCCTCAGGTGCTCTGGCACTAGGATTCTGCCATCCAGGAGAACTTTCCAACCGTCTGGATATGTTTTAGTGCCCAGAGTTTTGCCCAGTCTAATTTCTTCCCTGGTATATTTTGGAGGGCTCAGAAGCACTTGCCTGGGTAAAACAGGAAATATCTGCAGCATCCCCACTGGTTTTTGAGCAACATTTTTTTCTGTTTTCTCAGACAGGGCATTTCCTCTGGTTATTTGACTTTTGGTAGTCTGATGTCCTTTGCAATGTATAACAGCTGCACTTTTTGACAACTAGATAGCCTCTAGCAAGGTGAGTATTTCTGGTATATTTTTTATTTCCTTTCCTCCTGATGTTAAAAGTCCCCACTCCTGATAAAGTGCCCCATGGACATTTGCAGTTGTGAAGGTGCATCTGCTGTTTGTGTAGATGTTGACAACCTTCCTTTTCCCCACCTTAGAGCTTGGGTCAGAGCTATTAGTTTGGTCTTCTGGGCCGAAGTCCCATGTCCTAGGACCTTGGCCCAGATGACCCCACCACTGCCCCCACATACCTGATTTCTTCTGAGATGTAACTGCTCCCGTCTGTATATAATTCTTCATCAGGATTTGGCCAGGGGTTGTTGGTGAGATCAGCTCTCAGGTTCATGAGAGATTCCAAGACCTCATGACATGGGCTCAGATGGGTCATTATCCAGAAGCAAAGTGGTGGAGTTAAGAGCTACCATTTTTAGGAAGTGGATTCTTGGGGGGATTCAGTAGCAATACCTGATACTGGGTTATCCAGGCATTTGAGGGCCATCTCTCGGGCAAGCTTCTTAGTAACAAATTTTCATTTGCCTTTTTTCAGTCTGACAGGTTATTAGCTGCCAGTAAGAGGTCATCCACATATTGTAGGAGGGTTATCTCTGGATGCTCTTGTCTAAAATGAGCCAGATCCTGGCTTAAGGCCTCATTGAACAGGGTGGGAGAATTTTTGAAACCCTGCAGTAACCAAGTCCAGGTTAGTTGTCCAGAGAAACCCCCTCTGGGTCAGTCCATTCAAAAGCAAAGATGGGTTGACTTACAGTGGCCAGGGGAAGCAAAAAGAAGGCATCCTTTAAGTCCAGAACAGTGTAGACCTGCTGGCTGGGAGGTAACAGGCTCAAGAGCGTATGTGGGTTAGGCACAGAGGGGTGAATGGTTTCAATTCTTTTGTTTACCTCTTGGAGATCTTACACTGGCCAGAAATCATTGATCCTGGGTTTTCGGACTAAGAGAAGGGGGGTGTTCCAGGCCTAATGGCAGGGGACTAGAATATCTGCCTCCAGGAGTCTTTAGATATGGACTCCAATGCTTCATTTGGCCTTTAAGCTTATTGGGTATTGTAAGACTCTGATTGGGGTGGCAGTGCTAGTCAGCTAGATAACAATGGGGGGGTGGTGGGCAGCTAATCCTGGTAGGTTAGTTTCTGGCCATACACCTGGTATTTTTTCTTTAAATTCCCACAAATATGGGCCTGGACCCAGCAGCACCATCTCTGCAGTAAATAAATACTCTTCTGATAAGGGGCAAGTGAGGAGGATTGCCAAGGGGTTTGTATTGAAGGAGAGCTCAGCCAAATCATTCTTGAAAGAGATGGTGGCTTGTAATTTCTGGAGAAGGTCTCTCCCCAGAAGGGAGTATAGACACTCTGGCATTACAAGAAATGAATGGGTGACAGTTCCTTCCCCAAGGTTAGTGATCCTAGTCTTAGTCCATGGGTAAGATTTTGTCTTTCCCGTTGCTCCCTGTATGGGGATTTTTTCCTTAGATATGAGCCCTTCTGCTTGCTGGAGGACAGAGAAGGTCACCCCAGTATCCACAAGAAATTTTATAGGCTTGCCCCTGATTTCTAAGGTGACATTGGGCTCCCGGGGGCTCATCAGAATTGAGCCCCAGCCCCATCAATTTGCCTCTTCAACTAGCATGGGGGCCGGTTTTAGTCCTTTAAGTCCTCTTTTAGGGCATTTATTTTTCCAATGTCCATTTTCTTTGCAGTAGATGCATTGGTTTTCACCTAGGCCCAACCTTTTTCCTTGGTTTCCCTTTCTTTTTTCAATGGTTTCCCATTTACCTTTTTGTCTTTCCTGGTCAGCCATTGCAGATACTAAAATTTTGACTGTTTTTTTTTTTTTTTTTGGACTGCATGGTCCCGAGGTCATCTCTGTCATTAAAAGTCTTTTGGGCAATTTCTATCAGTTTGGACAGCACTTTACCCTCAAAATTTTCTAATTTCTGTAATTTGCTCTTATATTTGGGGCCAACTGAGTGACAAATGCTATATTTATGGCTCACCTATTTTTGGGCACCTCTAGATCTATAGGGGTGTACAAGCGGTATGCCTCCAGGAGGCGCTCAAGGAGAGTGGTCAGAGATTCATCTAGCTTTTGTATGGTTTCACTTACCTGAGATAAGTTGGTCAGCTTCTTGGCTGCTGCTCATATTCCTCGGAGCAGAGTCTGGTGATACTGATCAAGAGCCTCCTTACCTCTATCAGTGTTGGGGTCCAATCCAGGATGGATGGAGGGGAACACAGCCTCTAATCAGGTTGATTTAGTAGTAGGTTGTCCATTAGGTCCAAGAATTAACTTCTTGCCTCTCTCCTGACTCTGTCTCATTCCTCGGAGGTGAAAAGGGCCTGGAGGAGATGTTGGCAGTCATCCCAGGTGGGCTGGTGGGTAAAAAAGACAATCTCCAAGAGGGAGATATGCCATTGGGGCCTTTCAGAGAAAGAGGGATTCTGGTTTTTCCAATTATACAGATCATTAGAGGAAAAGGGGACACAAACCATGAAAGGTGGGCGGTCATCCCCCAGGGCAGGGTCAACCTGCCTCAAGGGTAAAATTGAAGCTCCAGAAGAATCCGGTGATTGTGAACCAGAAGTGTGGTAAGCAGAGCCACTTCTGGTATGGGGGGACTGAAGGACACCTCCTGGGTATCAGAGTGGCTGACTGTTGCCTTGTGGCCATTTCTCCCCTCTAGTCTTGAGGGGGGTGCTGGGGCTGTTGGATATGGGGGAGTTTCCATTGAGAGTGGATCCTCCAATGGTCCTGTCAATACTGGGATCCCATTTGTACTTTCTTTTTGAGAAGTTTTTATTAAGAGGGCCATTTTGTCTCTGGGGGGGGGTCTTTCTTTTTGGGACTCCAGGAAAGACTGTAACCACTTAAGTTTTTCTATTAACATTTCACTTTAAATTAGTATATAGGGGACTTGGTCAGGGTGGCCTGGATTACTAAAAATCATCCATTGGACTTTATAAGCTATAGATAGGTCTGTGGTTCCCTCAGAAGGCCACCCAGAACCAAAAGTTGGCCACTCCCATGAGCAGAATTTTTTCAAGTAGAAGGTGTTGACAGGGGCTCCATAGTCTCTGGCCTTCTGCTGAAATTCCTGGAAATTTTTCAAAAAACATTGAAGGGGAGTACAGTCAGATGAACTTGACTGACCCATGGCAGTTATGACAAGAATAACACAGAATGCGATGAGAACAACAGATGAGAAAAGGGACAAACTAAACCAAGACACACAAAAGCCTTATCCTTAATTGATTCCTAACCAGAAGCCCCAGGCAACATCTTGCTCTGGGACCTGACCTTGGAAGTAATGCTGTGTTCAGCCTTCCAGAGGTCCTCACTGGATCCATAACAGACCTGTACTTAACAGTGAGGTTTCCAGAAACAGATGACTCCACCAGATTTTGTATAATTTTGGAGGGTCCTATAGAACCAGCCCAGTTTCTGGTAATTGTCTGGGGTGGAGAAATGTCTCTCTGAGGCCTTTCCCTAGGCCAGACCTCAGTTCTGGGGGCAATCCCCAGGACCTGTGGTCACCAGATGTCACCAGGGATGATCTCGCTGGGGCACACCGTAAGAGAGACCACATAATTCAAAACTGCAAGCCAATTTGGAGTCTTTATTAGCCAGCAAGCGACTGCCTCAGAAACCCCCAAGAAGGAAGATTCAGAGAGCATCGCTAGAGGTTTTCAAGGTGTACTTATAAAGGCTAAAATCATGTTGTGGTTTTGCAGTTGCTAGCAAGCAAACATAATCATAGAAGCAAAGAAATGCCATTAGCTGTTGCCAAAACACATCCCATTTCCCTCAGTTTCCTAACATTGGTTATTGTTTAACTCTTGGGGACATTCTGCCCCAATGTTATGGGGACTTTTGGGCCTGAGTGATTCCTCCTGCTTTGGCCTGATTGATTGCTCCTGGCCCTCCACAACATCCCCAATTGGAGTATTAGTTGTGTAAACCAATTTTCCAGAAAAAAAATTCTAACTTAAATAAGTAGAAACCAGATTAAATGTCTATGAAAAAGGGTGAAGAAAGGAGAGTAACTGAACATAAAGGAAACATGAAATGTCACATGGGGGAAATCATGATTAATGTCACTTTTTTTTTTTAATTTACATATGGGCAGGAGGCACCAGGGATCGAACTCCAGACCTCCAGCATGGCAGGTCGGAGCTCTGCCTGCTGAGCCACAGCAGCAGCCCGATTAACTTCACTTTTTATGCAAGGAATTCTTATTCCACTGTGGATGATCATTCTGGCAATGTCAGAGTATTAGTAGGCTTTTTGGTTTAATATTAAACATGTTAGATGTTGAGGAAAGACAAATAATGGAAGCCACCCATGAAATTATGACCTATAAATATCCTTCACTGTAAATGACATGAACTGCAGCCAGTATTTAAAGACTCACATATTTTTCTTGAACAGTGGTCATGCTAATGTAGAAAGAAAAAGCCTACGGAGCTCTGATTTAGGCTCCAGAAGTCTTTCTGGTTCTCCTATGCTTCTGAAATACTTCTACTATTTAATTTCTTCATATACCATGAGATTGCATGAGATTTCTGATTCATGTGACTAACATTTTAATCCTTTTATTTTTTATCCCATATATTAACAAAGAAAAGACAAAATATTGAGGCTATAAATAGATGTAGAAACTGCCTCTGATAATTTCAAAAAACCTTTGTGATAAATCTCTTAGCATACAAGAAATAGAGGGGAATTTTCTTATTCTGAAAAAGGATTTCTGAAAAACTCTATAAGCAGCACTGCACTTTAACATACTGTAATATTAAAAATGAAAAATAGGCATAAATATAGTCATATCAAATTATGCCTCAGAAGCATTTGAAAAATTCAACATCCATTTCTAATAAAAATTATCAGCACACAAGTAAAGAAAGGATATTATCTCATTCTGATATGAGTTGAATTATTTCCCCTCAAAAATATGTTTGTGTCCTAGTGCCATACCATATTTAAATCCTATTTAGTTAGAGATCTTTGAAGATAATGTTAGTTAAATTCAGGCCAAACTGGGTTAGGATGGGCCTTAAGGCCTTATGTCCTTATGAGAAGAGAAAATGAGACAGGTGGAGAAACAAAGGGAGAGAAGGTGGCCATGTGGCAGAGCAGAAAATGTCATAAGTTGTCGGTAAGCCACTGCCAGAACCCTACAGACTCAAAGGAAGCATGGAAATGCCTGCACCTTTATTTCAGTTTACTAGATCCAGAACTTTGAGACAATATAATTCTGTTTTGTGAAACTATCCACATTGTGGAACTGCTTATGGCAGCCCCTAAGAAACACACAGACATCAACAATAAATGACAACTAACATCAAATTTAATGTGGTGAAATACTGATGCTTCACCCCTAAGATAAGGTAATGATGTCTGCACTCGCCACTTGTATTCAACATTCTACTGGAGTTTATGATGAAGTAGTTAAGAAATAAAGGTTTAGATGCACTGGAGGGAAGAAAATAGTTGTCGCTATTGCTTTCAACAATATCATCTTTGCAGAAAATTGCATATCTTCTACAAAAAAATCAGTAGAACTGACAAGAAATTGTTTAAACATTGCAATATAAAGATGCATATGCAAAATTCAAATGTTTTCAGATATTAACAAAAAGCAGTAATTGAAAATTCAAAGCTGCACCTAAAATATGAAATATTTAGGCCTAAGTCTGCCAAAGATGTGAAAGACATGTATACTGAAAACTAGAAATTTTGCTGAGAAACATTTAAAGAGACACTTATAAATGGTGGTATATAACACCTTAATGGATCAGTTTTTGAGTTCAAGCCTATCCAAATCAATCTCTAAATTCATTGCAATCCCAACCAAAATCAAGCTTAATTTATATAAAATTGATGAGCTGATTATAAATTAATTAAGTGGAAATGTAATAGACCTAGAATAACCCAATCAACTCTGCAAAATAAAAAAGTTGGCGGGGGCAGGGGATGTCATGCAAGGGTAGTTCGGTGGTAGAATCCTTGCCTGCCATGCAGGAGACCCAGGTTCAGTTCCTGGCCCATGCACTTCCCAAAACAAACAAACAAACAATAACAAAAATTCAAGAAATGGTGCTGCAATAATGGGATACTCAAATAGAAAAAGAATGAACTGTGACCCCATCATACAGCATACAAAAAAAATTTTTTAATAAAAATAATTTTTTTAAGTTGTAGGACCTACACTAACTGATTTTATCATGTATTGTGGAGATACAGTAATTGGGATATGATTTATAGTCCAATGATGTTTTTATAGAGATGCAAAAATAATTCATTGGTGAAGGATAGTCTTTTCAACAAAGGCTAGAGAAGAACTGGGTATCCATGTTATATAACATGAACTTCTACCCATAATGTGCACTATTTGCAGAAGTTAACACAAAATAAATGTTGATATTGGGTTAGGCCACAATTTCTTAGCAAAAAAATATGAAAATTTGATCTGTTAAAAACTGAATACACTCACAGCAGGGAATTTGGCTGGCTAGGGAGCTACAGGACTCATTCCTCCTTCAAAAACAGCTAGTGGACAGTCAGAAACAGTTCTTGTCTCTGGAGGCCAATGGTACTCTGTACAGCATCCATGGAAATGCAGAATGAAGAGACTGAAACTTCAGTAAAAAACTATGAGCAACTCACTCTACAAAGATCACCAGTACCATCCCCCAATCTCAAAGCTAGCCACCTAGAGTCTGGTCCCTGGCTGGGCTGCTATGGATGGAGAGGGACATGGATGCCCTCCTTCCCAAGAACAGGTGTTGGACACAGCTGAATGCTGATCTTGGCTTTTGTTTGGTGAGTTTATATCAGTGAATCCCAGCTCAGAGTCATTGTTTTAGTACACCTAGGACCGTGATTATCATGGTTATTGTATAAAAACCTCCCTCAAAAGGGGCAAAGGTTGGGGAGTTTAAAGATGCAGAGCCTCCTTAGGTTTGCAGAGAACAGTTTGAAGAAGAATGCTATCTGCTGGGCAAGCTAGGAAAGTCCAACACTGGGAGCTGTGAAAAAGATTTTTAGTGTCTTTTCTGACCTTCTCCCCAGGGCTCTTTGGTCAAAACAGCATGGTACTGATATAAAGATAGATGTATTAACCAACGGAATTAAATTGAGAGTTCATAAACAGACCCTCACATCTATGGCCTATTGATATTTGTATTAGTCAGGGTTCTCTAGAGAAACAGAATCAACAGGGAACACTCGGAAATATAAAATTTATAAAAGTGTCTCACGTGACTGTGAGAATGCAGAGTCCAAAATTCGCAGGGCAGGGTGTGAAGCCAACGATTCTGATGGAGGGTCTGGAGGAACTCCACAGGAGAGGCTCACCAGCCAAAACAGGAAGAGCCTATCTCTTCCAAATCCTCCTTAAAAGGCTTCCAATGATCAGATTAAGCATTACTCATTGCAGAAGACACTTCCCTTTGGCTGAATACAAATGGAATCAGCTGTGGATGTAGCTGACATGCTCATGATTTAATTCTATGAGATGTCCTTATCGAAACAGACAGGCCAGCACTTGCCCAACCAGACAAACAAGTACCACCACTTGACCAAGTTGAAACATGAACCTAACCATGACAGTATTTGACATGGTTGGCAGGTCCACTTAACTTGGACAGAAGAGTCTCTTCAATAAAAGGAGCTGGGAGAACTGGACACTATAAGCAAAAGAATGAAAAAGGATGCTATCTCAAACCTTACACAAATATTAACTCAAAATGGATCAAGGACCTAAATATAAGAACCAGGACCATAAAATTCCTAGAAGAAAATGTAGGTAAGAATCCTCAATATTTATGGTAATCTTTTCTTAGACTTAACAACCAAAAACACAAGCCACAGAAGAAAAAATAGATAAATAGAAACACCTCAAAATTAAAAACTTTTGTGCATCAAACGTCTTTGACAAGAGCACAAAAATGGCAACCCACTCAGTAGGAGAAAATATTTGGAAACCTGATACGGGTTTAATATCCAGAGTATATAAATCCTACAGCTCAACAACAAAAAGACACATAATACAATTAAAAAATGGGCAAAAGACATGGATAGACATTTTTCCAAAAGGGAAATACAAAGGCTAAAAAGCACATGAAAAGATGCTCACCATGACTAGCTATTAGGGAAATGTAAATCAAAACCACAATGAGATATTGTGAGTGTACTTGATAGTACTGAATTATGTATGTAAATGTGGTTGAATATGTTAATAGAAGGAAAACTAGAGGATACAACATGGGATAATTTAACACAGTGAACTCTGCTGTGAATGATGACTGCAGTTAATAGTACAAATATAGGAATGTTCTTATATGAACTATAACAAAGGTATGTCACTATTACAAGGTGTTCATAATGGGTGGTAAATAGAAACAAGTACACATAATCCAAACTTTGGACAATAGTTTGTATAATGTTCCAATATTCTTTCATCAATTGTATCAAAGGTACCACACGAATACAAAGTATCCAAAATAGAGGGGTAGAAGGGAATGTTGCAGTTTTTACATTATCTTTATGCAAACCTACAACTTCTCTAATTAAAATTAATTACTTAAAAGCAAAAAAACAAAATTAATTAATTAGAGGCAAAAACAAACATTATGGTAAGGGAACGAACCAGACCCAATGTGCTACATATGCTATGATTCCCATTGTATAAAATGTAAATGTAAATACATTTATAGAGACAGAATTTGATTACTGGTTATGTAGGGTTGGGGAATGATGCAGGAGCTGAGAGGTGATTGTGAAGGCATATGGGTGATGAGTTAAGAAAATGTTTTAAAATTGATTGTGATGATGAATATGTGACACTGTGTTTACATTAAAAGCCACTGTTTGCACACTTTATATGAGTTCTATGGTATGTGAATATATCTCAAAACTGCTTTCAAAAAAAGTGTTGAAATGCAATTCATCAAAATTAAGAATATCTGCAATTGAAAAGACAGTGCTCAAAGAATGAGATGATGAGCTAAAAATGGGTTAAAATATCTGTGAATCACATACCTGAAAAAAAAATTGCATCAAGACTGTATAAAGAATTATCTAAACCAAAAACAAAACAAAACTTAAAATAGGCAAAAGGTTTAAACTGACACTTCAACAAGGAAGACACACAACAAATAAGCACACCAAGAGATGCTTGAACTCATTAGCTATTAGGTATATGCAAATTAAACTCACAATCTGAAACCACTACGTACCAACTAGTATGTCTACAATTACAAAGACTAATCATACCATGAATATGGACAAAATAAAACACTACTACATTGCTGATGGAATCCAAAATCAGAAAATCACTTTGGAAAACAGCACACAGATTTTTAAGCATTTGAACATATAACTCTAAAACCCATCCATTCCACTCCTAGGTACTTATCCAGTAGAAATGTAAGCACATACCACTTCAGAGACTGTGGCATAAATGTTCCTAGCATCTTTACATATAATTGGCTACAAAATTGAAATGACAAAATATCTACACACAGTTATTATAAGTAACCAGATTGTGATATACTACAGTTTGGATTTTTTCTCAGAAATTTAATGGATTGAATTATAAATATACATAACATTGATGTATCTCCAAAAAAAGTAGGCTGAGCAAATTAAGCAAGATGGAAATGAGTTCATACAGTACAATTACATTGATATAAAATTCTACAAAATGAAAACTAATCTATAGTTACTGAAAACAGATCAGTGATCAGCTCTGAACCAGCAAATTGTCTAGAGGCAAAAGGGAGTGATTAAAACAGGAACAGGGAGACTGTAGTGTATGTGGTACATGTTAATTATCTTGATTGTGGTATTACTCTAGAGAGTATACATATGTCAAAACTTATCACATTGTACACTTTAGATATATGCAGTTTATTATAGGTCAATCATATCTCATAAAGCCATTAGAAACTAAAAAGCAAAAAAAAAAATTTTGATGGAGTTGTCTGGTGTTCTAGTTTGCTAGCTGCCGGGATGCCACACAGCAGAGACAGATTGACTTTCAATAAAAGGGGATTTATTTTGTTAGTTCTTCAGAGGAAAGGCAGCTAACTTTCCACTGAGGTTCTTTCTTACATGGGAAGGCACAGGATGGTCTCCTGCTGGCCTTCTCTCCAGGCCACTGGGTTCCAACACCTTTCCTCAGGGTGATTTGTTTCCGCATCTCCAAAGGCCTGAGCTGAGCTACAAGTGCTGAGATGAAGTATGCTGAGCTGCTTGGGCTGTGCTACTTTGTGCTCTCTCATTTAAGCACCAACCAATCAAATCAAACATCATTCATTGCAGCAGGCATGCCTCCTACTGACTGCAGATGTAATCAGCAACAGATGAGGTTCACGTACCATTGACTCATGTCCACAGCAACAGAACTAGATGCCGTCACCTGGCCAAGTTGACAACTGAATCTAACTACCACACCTGGATAAAACTATAAACCACATATAAAAAATCAGCACAGACACTTGGAAAGACTTCTTAACAATGTAGAACAGAAAATTGACATATTTATAAAAAAAAAGTATGAATAGACCTAAAACATGAAAATGTGCATTAATGAACTAATTACAGTGACAAATTTAAAAAATAAACTAAACTTAAGGTAGTTTTGCAACAATGTACAACATTTCTGGGAATAAGAAATATTCATAGAGATGAACATACCTTCTTATTCATGGAAGTGTTGCAACTTAGCAATAATTTGCACACGTGGAAAAATATTAGTATGACAATGCTTTTGATAGAATATTAAATAACTATTCACAATGAAGAAAATTATAAACTTAATTTAGGCATTATTAAAATAAATGACAACATTTTCATACAGCCAACTTGACTAATACAATGAATTAGAAAGAAAAGAAATTTATATTATGAAACATTTTTAAAGACATAAAAGCATATTTACACATCTATGTCAAGATTGAGAGCATATGTTTATTCATTTTTAAATTACAACTATAATATAATGATATTCTTAGTGAAAGAAAATCTGGTAGGATAAGTCCTTCAATGTATCAGGAACTTTATATAATTTTATAAACTTTTCTTTCTGCCCATCTGATTAAAAAGACCCAACTGTAATAAAAATCCATATCATATAATAAATGTTTGTATTTATATATTAGAGGATATTGATTTACCAAACACTTAAGCAGGAATGAAAGTTTTAAAAAATGATTCATGTTATTCAACAAATACAGTTGTCCTCCATGACCTCTATCATTCTCTGTCTCCAAGGACATGGTCCCCACTGAAGCCTTGTTTCTTTGTTTTTTTGCCAAAATTCATTATTCAGAAAATTCACTAATGTGTCTATGTCACAGAGGATAGCTTTTTTGACTTGCTGGCATATTCAGCAATTTTAAAAAGTCATGCTCTCTACTGCAAAATCATCTCCCTTTCCTGATTATTTAGAATATTGTCCCTTCTACCAGTGGGTTGAGTTGCTGACACTTCTGCCTTTAAAGTGATTCTTTTTCTTTTCAATGATGGAAAGAGTATATATGGGGACTTATAATAGCCTATATCAGGTAGTCTGTAAACCCTGCTGAGGATGGCAATCCCAGAGAGCTCTAGGCATTCCCAGACATGCCAGTAAAAAAGATATAAATGTATTCATCAAAATATCACAGTCAACACTAGTCATAATATTGTTATGTTTAAACAACCAAAAGATGCTCTGATTTACTAAGAGAAAAGTAAGTATGCCAATGTTTTTCTCTTTGATTATAACTCCCTTTGTAGAATTTGCTCATGTTTTCCTCCTGAGAAGAAAATGGATATCAATGATAATTTGTATATTTGGTCATGTATCCAATATATATTTATTGTGTCATTTTTTAGAGAGTTTTTATCATGTATAGATAGATATCATTGTCTGGAAGGATTTTATGCCTAAGAGGCACTAAAAATTCCATACCTAACTTAATCTAAGAAATATCCATGACAACATTTGCTACAAATTCAATGTCTTTATATGTATAGAAGTCTTTAAACATGTTCCTCTACCCGCTCATCCCATCAAACCCACACTCCCCACACCCACAGCATCCCTTAAAGCATAACACATTGGCTCACATTGAATAACTCTGTGTTCATTTCACACATTTGTTTGAAAGACAGAATAAACAGAAATCAGTAGGTTATAATTTATTACCAATCTGTGTATTAAATTTCCTTAAAATAAGTTTCCTTATCTTGGGAAAATATATTTTAAAGATTGAATGCTTTGAGTTTGAAGGTCCTAGTAAGGTTTCACAGTAATGCATGCATAACCCTAGATATTATGAAAAATATGGAAGAAAATAGGTGGGCTGAAAAAAAACATGATTTAAAGTGTTGATAGTTGCTGATTGAGAATTAAATTCCCTAGGAGGTGTCTAAATTCAGTTAAATCATGTGCCACAGTCAGTGCTTCATCTGTATATTGGTGACACTGGGAAATACACAAACACACACAGCTAAGTCATACCACAAATCAGTGAGAAGAGAACACAGGAGGTTAAAAAAGAAAGTAAAATTGCTCCTAAAACAGAAAGTTTTCCTATGTATTGATGTTAAAAATCTCAAGCCATGAGATAATGATTGCATAAAGGAATTATTTTAGTCCCTGCTTGCATAACTAATGTTTCACACCTGAGAAATATCAGTGAGGCAGCTTACCGGCTATGCAGAAGCAAAAGATTCTGCAACAAATATGTTATTTTTAGGCACAAATGGAGTCAATAAAGAAAAAGTTACTTGTTTGAACTGAAATTCAGAGAGGAAGGAGAAGGCAGTCACTGCTTTAGTCAAAAGTAAAAACACACATATTCATAAAAAATTATGTGTATATTCACAAAAAAGGTAGCTTATATAGGAGTGTCAGTAGCAGGGCTTAGAGAGAAAGAGGTTTAAACACTTGTAATAAAACTCAACAGGGAAACAAAAATCTTGTTCAGGGACAAAGATCACAATTCCTCCCATAGAATGTGTACATTGAGCAGAAGTTCATCTGTTATTACTGTTAAAAAAGATATGTTGTGTCATGAAAAAGAATGAAATCTAGTATGAAATTTTATTATATAATTTTTGGATTTGGAAGAATTCTTGAGAGCAAAAGGACATCATTGCTACTGGGAAAAATGCATCTCCTCAGCAATCTATTTTGTCAAAAGGTAAAACTAAGCAGTGAATAGGAGTAAAACAAATTTTTAAAGTGTAGTGGAAATGTAGCTAAGATTTACAATAGTTATAATGATCTAAAGAAAATGTCTCTGAATATTTCATACAGATCGGACAGAAGTCAGCAGTCAGTGATGAGAAACGGTACAATAACCACATTCATTCTGCTGGGACTGACTGATGACCCTCAGCTACAGGTTCTGATTTTTATATTTCTATTTCTCACCTACATTTTGAGTGTAACTGGAAATCTGACCATCATCACACTCACCTTTGTGGATTCCCATCTTAAAACACCCATGTACTTTTTCTTACAAAATTTCTCCTTCTTAGAAATATCCTTCACATCTGCATGTGTTCCTAGGTACTTACATAGCATAGCAACAGGTGACAAGGCCATTACCTACAATGCTTGTATCATCCAAGTGTTTTTCACTGATCTTTTTGGAGTAACAGAATTTTTTCTCCTTGCTGCCATGTCCTATGACCGCTATGTGGCCATCTGCAAACCCCTGCATTATGTGACCATCATGAGCAAAACAGTCTGCAGGGGTCTCATCATCTGTTGTTGGGCATCTGGTTTGTGTGTAATAATCCCACCACTTAGCCTTGGTTTAAAACTGGAATTTTGTGATTCTAACATTATTGATCATTTTAGCTGTGATGCATTTCCCTTAATGAAAATCGCATGCTCAGACACATGGTTCATAGAACAGACCATTATAATCTGTGCTGTACTGACCCTGAATATGACTCTCACTTGTGTAGTTCTGTCCTACACCTACATCATCAGGACTATTTTTAGATTCCCTTCTGTCCAGCAAAGGAAGAAAGCCTTTTCAACCTGTTCTTCCCACATGATTGTGGTTTCCATCACTTATGGCACATGCATTTTCATCTATATGAATCCTACAGCAAAGGAAGAAGTGACCATTAATAAAGTGGTTTCTCTGCTCATTTCTTCTGTTTCACCTACATTGAACCCCTTTATTTATACCCTGAGGAACAATCAAGTTAAGAAAGCCTTCAAGGATTCAATCAAAAGAATAGCATTGTTCTCAGCTAAGTAAAACAAATGGTATATGAAGAAAGATTTCAAAGGTAAGGATAAATAGTCCTGGATGTTTTCACTTTGTTTATTTTTAAAATTACCTTATTTCAGATACATTAATTTTCTGAAAACATCTTTACAACAGCTTGCATTGAATACTGCTTAAGGCTTTCTTGTATGTTCATTTGTCATATGAATAGCTAATAATCTTTTGCATCTCACTGAGAGAACACTTAAATATTTTTCTTTAAAAATATAATTTGGACTGAAATTAACTTTATAATATTAAAGTTTAAGATTTAATAAAATTCATTATTCTAATGAGGAAAATATTGGGTAAAATCCCTTGTAACTCTAATCTGTTTAACAATGATATTCAAATACATGTAATGAGTAAGTTTATATAAAAAATCTATTAAGGATGTAAAATG
>PVIY010036972.1:0-25033 GCA_004026745.1 Myrmecophaga tridactyla
CACCTACAAAGATCTCTGAAAGGATGGAGAGCAAAGGATATGAATTTGGAACTACAGGATGAATATTTTTTTGCAATCTGGTTAATAGCTCAGAGATCATGTACAAACTTTTATTCATTCAGAGTGCCTGGCTTCCACACTGGCAATATTGACATATTGTATGGAGATTGACTAGACTGTATTAGCTGTTATTTTAAAAATGTCTTAATTAGCAGCTCATTCCTTCCCTTGATTCTAATTTGAGTGGATACTATTTAACTTGACGAATCATATTTGGCTGTCCAAGCTTTACCCGGACTGGCTTTTCATTTGTCCAAGCTTCTAGTTTTACTGATGACAGGATTTCCTCCAGAATTGTAGATTTTGTTTCTTTAGTAGCTCCTGCAAATAGCAGAGCAGCTTGTAGGGCACAGGCTTGCTCTGAAGGTATTTCTGTGGTTAAATGTTTTAGCGAAAAGGTTATTTGCACATTTAATTTGGCTAGTAAATCTCCTCCTAATAGAGGCACTGGACATTCAGGCATTTATAGAAAACCATATGTTAAGTTTTTAGTCCCAATTTGACACTCAAACAGTTTCAGAAAGGGCCAGTGGGTGCTCTTCCAAGGTATACTGGTTATGGCTACTGTTAGGTAGAGGCCGAGATTGAGTGATGCTGCCACAAGCCAAGGAATGCTTGGATTGCCAATCACTCACCAGAAACCAGGGGAGAGACATAGAATTGATTCTCCCCTTTAGGAGGAAGCATGGTCCAACCAACACCTTGGTTTCAGACTTGTAGCCTCCAGAACTGAGATGATAGATTTCTGATGGTTTAAGCCAATTAGTCTGCAGTACTTTGTTATAGCATCCCTGGCAAACTAAAGACATATGTGGAGGAGTCATAAAGTAGGTGAATGTTTAAATTTATTAGAGACTGCGAAATAGTTTTTCAGAGTGTTTTCACCGTTTTATACTCTACCAACAATATATTCCAGTTCCTTGTTAATGCTTATCATGTTTTCTAATTTAAGTCATTTTGGTGGGTGTGTGCTATCCCATCGTAGCTGAATTTACATTTCCCTGGTATCTAATGGTATTTCACACCTTTTCATGTGCCTGTCATTTAGCTGTTTTTATGAAGTGCCTATTTCTTTATTAGGTTGCTTATCTTTTTATTGTTGATTTGTAGGAGTTCTTCATGTATTTTGAATATGGATTTCAATGGCTTCCTTTTAACTTTTCAAATAGTGTCCTTTGATAAATAAATTGGTGAAGTGCAATTTTTAAAATATTTTTTCTTTTATGCTTGGTGTCCTAAAAAATGATTACCTACCCCAAGATCATGAAGATATTTTTCTTTGTTTACTTCTAGGGGCTTTATAGTTTTGACTTTCATATGGCTGTATGATCTTTCTCAGATTGATTTTTGTATATATTGAAAGGAAGGGTTTAAGATGCATTTTCTCCCTATTGATATCCAGTTGTATCAGCATGATTTATTGAGAACTTTCCTCATTAAATTCCACGAAACCTTTGTTAAAACCCAAGTTACTGTATATGTTCAGATCTATTTCTAGACTCTCCATTCCTTTCCATTAACCTATTTGTCTTTCCTGTTATACTATCTTTATTACTGAAACTATAGCAAATCTTGAAATTTGATAATTTATGTCCTCCAACTCCTCTTGTCCTTCAAGATTGTCTTGGATATTGACAGGCTTTGACAGAAGTTGAGAGCTTGTTCATTTCTACCAAAAATTTTTTTGACTGGGATTTTGTTTGGGATTACGTTGACTCATTAGATCAATTTCAGGAAATTCATCTTAATCTTGAATTTTCAAATCCATGAACATGGAATCTCTCCCTTTATTTAGAAATTTGTAAATTTCTTTCAGCAATGTTCTGTCATTTTCAGTGTAGAGATGTCTTAATAATCTTTTATTCAATTAACTTTTATATATTTGATATTTTATAATATTGGTAAATAATTTTTTAAATTCATTTTTTAGTTATTCCTTAGTATTTAGAGATAAAATTGCCTTTTAAATATTGACTTCGTACCCTGAGACCTTCTGTGTTAGTTTAGAGGGCTGCTGTTACTGCAGGCTGCGCTAGAACCACAAATTGGGTGGCTTAAAACAACAGGAATTTACTCTCTTACAGTTCTAAGGGCCAGAAGTCTGAAATCAAGGTTTTACCAGGGCCTGCTCTCTCCAAAAACTGTAGGGAAGAATATTTCCTTGTCTCTTCCTGATTTCTGGCAATCCTTGGTGCTCTTAGGCTTGTGGCAGCATAACTCTGATCTCTGCATCCATCTTCACATGGCCATCTTTCCTTTGCGTCTGACTGTCTTCATGTGGCATTCTCGTCTCAGTGTGGCAATCTCTTCTTGCGAGGATTGGCTGTGTTGAATTAGGGCCCACCATAATTCAGAACAACCTCATCGCAACTTGATTATATCGGCAAAGACCCTAAAGTCACGTTCACCGGTGCCTGGGGTTAGGACTAGAACATATCCTTAGTTGGGATACAGTTCAACCCATAACACCTTGCCACATTCACTTATTCTATAATTTTGTTGATTTTTTTTTTTTGGAGGGGGAGGGAATTGCTAAGTACATAAACACACCTGTGAGGAAATATTTTATCACTTTCTTTTGATTTTTATTCATTTTCCTTGTTGCAATGACTAAGGCCTCCAGTATTATAATAAATAGTAGTAGTGAGATTAGAGGAAGGTGTACACTATTTTTAAAGGTTTAGGAGGCGAAAGAGTGAGAAAGAAGAAAGGTAGACCAGGAAATTTAAAGTGGGCGAGTTTATTTCTGCGCTCCTGGGTAGAGCTCACCGAACCCAAGATGGAGAGAGGTGAGTCCACGTGTGGGCTTTGGCGTGGGCAGCTTTTAAGGATGGAGGTCAGGTGACGTCCAGAAGGGGCAGTTCATTAGCTCCGGAAATCAGGTTGCGAGAGGTGACACAGCCTCCGCAGCTCCGGTTGCAGTGCCCTTCCCCGTTCCCCTGACCTAACATATTTCACCATTAATTATGTTAGCTGAGTTTCCTAGTACATGTCCTTTAACAGTTTGAGGTAGTTTGCTGAGAATTTTTTTTTAATAGGTGTTAAATTTTATCAAATACTTTTTCTGCACTTATTAAGATGATGTGACAATATATTATTCCACTGCATTCATTCTATGCATGATTGGATAATCCCATAATATCCTGGTGGTAGCAGATGGGGGTTGCCTAGGAGAACAGGAATCTAGGCATTTATCTTAAAGCCATCACTTGCTCCTGGTACAGCATACATATTTTGGTGTCTCCTGGCCACCATCTGAGTCTTACAGTTAAATTATAGACACTTAAGACTGTTGTTAATTTCAGTTCCTTCTCAGCAAGCTTAACAGCACAGATGTCTCTTACTTTCCTTTTTCTTCAGAATCCCCATTTTTTCCCTTCTACCTGATTAATCCAACCATTACATATGGCAAGGGTCTTTTAGCATCAGTATTACTTATCCCCTGGGCTATGCTGGAATCACATTCAAGTGCTTCTATCTGTACATAGTAGGGAAAAAGATATTTAAGGATATTCCACCAAACCAATGAATGGTGGAAGTTTGGATGGTTTTGATTATTTCTCTCACTTATCTATAGTTGCTGAATTTTCTTTACCCCATATAGATTACTTGTGTGAAAAAAACCAAGTTAACATTCTATATAATTGACACATTATTATACCGTAGGAGTGCTCCCATCAAATGTATCTGAAATTACATCTAGGTCACCTTGATTTGTTGCAGCAACACTTTCACAAACCATTTAATGGTGGGGTAAGCTTTTCTTTATTGATCCTCATATCATTCAATTCCAGAAGTTGCTCATTTTTTCTGTGTTCCAACTTAAGGTTCCCACTGGAAAATCACAGCACCGTTTGGTTCAACAGGTGTTTATTTGGCCTGTCTCCTTGTTTTAGTTTCTTGTCTCCTAAACAAATACCATACAACAGGTTGGCTTAAACAATGGGAATATATTGACTCGTGGTTTTGAGGCTAGAAGTCCAAATGGGAGGTGTCAGTAAGACAGTGCTTTCTCCCCAAAGACCATGGCATTCTGGGACTGGCTGCTGACCACCCGTGGTCCTTGGCTCTTCTAACATGCAGCAGTGCACATGGTGGTGTCTTCTCCTTTCTCCTCTGGCTTCCACTGACCTCCAGATTCTGACAGCACCCCCCCCCCCCCACATCCCAACCCCAGCTTCTATCTCTCTGTGACTATTTTAGTCTACCAAAGCTGCCAGAACGCAGCACACCAGAGATAGATTGACTTTTAAAGGGGATTTATGTAGTTAAAAACTTTATAGTTCGTCACAGGAAAGGCAGCTAACTTTAATCTGAGGTTGTCTCTTACACAGGAAGGCACAGGTTGATATCTGCTGGCCTTCTGTCCTGGCTTTTGGGTTCCAGTATCTTTCCCCAGGGCAATTCCTTTCTGCATCTCTTAACATCTGTGCTGAGCTGCAAGTGCTGAAATGAGGTATACCAAGCTTCTTGGGTTGTGCTGCTCTCTTCTGACCTCTCTTTTAAGCCTCCAGCTAATTAAATTAAACATCATTCATTGTAGAAGCCACTCCCCTTAGCTGACTGCAGATGTAATCAGCCATAGATGAATTTCACATGCTAATAGTTCAAGTCCACAGCAACAACTACAGGGCATCATTACCTGGCCAAGTTGACACCCAAACCTAACTACCACAGTGACCTCTATAAGGGCTCCAGTCATAGGGTTAAAACCCATCCTGGTTCATTTGGGCTATACCCTAACGGAAGTAACCTTATCAAAAAGTCCTACTGACAATTAAGAACATGTTTTTCTGGGTATGTGACTCCAAACCACTATACTCCTTTAGGAACTTACTGACCAGAGTGGTAAACAAACACGGATCATTCCTGTATGTGGTCTTAAGTTCCATGATAGAAGTAAAGATCAGCTCTGCTTGGGAGCTGAATGACTCCAGAGAGATTGAGTCCGAGTCCAGGATGACTGCTTAGAGATAATTCTTTCTAACTTTGCCTTTTAAATTCTGCCATTTTCGTATGTCTGAGGTGGTTGAAACTTCAGTTGTGAAGCCTAGAAGAAGCTTCCTTCTGACAAGCCTGTGGATGTCAGCCGAAGGATGTGACATAGGGATTGGAGATAAGCAGTTATTTCCAGCTGCTGTGTACTTTGTTTTTGTGGGGCAGGAAACACAAATCCTGAAAAGACAGCTCATTTCTCCTTTCTGGAAAGGGAAGCATCGCTCACTGGCCAGCTGTCAGAGCAGCATTATCACTAGGTTACAAAGCCCTCCAGGAGCTGTTCTTGGTTACTGTCTTGTCAAAATAATCACTCTTTTCCTTTCTAATGATAGTTTCCTGATATGGGGAATGTTTTCTGCTTTTTCTCAATTCTTAATATGCCTGCCGGTGAATAATTTCATGGACCTGTATTGATTATTAAAATTATTTTTATGCAGCAAAAGGAAGAGAATAAGTTCCCTCTTTCTCTTCTTGCATCAGTAATGATGAAAATAATTTAAATTGTGTGGCGCATCATATTTTACAAATGGCATTTACATATCTTGTTTGGTCCTCAAAACCATACTAGGCATGGTATGGTAGATAAGCCTGATCATTATCATTCTTTTAAATAGTAAGGAAACTTGTGACTCAGAAATTGAGTAATTTACTCAAGATTAGATGGTTCTAAAGACATTGAGCTGCAAGCTCAATGCACTGTATCAAAGTGGTACAGGCTGAGGATTGTGAATGTGGATCCCCTGGGTTCAGATCCTCATGCCGCCTCTTATAGCTCTGTGACATCATCACAGTCATTTAACCTCTCTATGAGTTGGTGTTCCCATTCCCAAAATAGGGCCCATGACAGGACCTTGCTCATGTGGGTATTGCCATTATCAAATGGGATAGTCATTGTGGTGGTTTGGAGCCATGTTCTTTTAACCCAGTCTTGTGGAGGCAGACCTGTTATGGGTAGGACCTTTTGATTAGGTTGTTCCCATGGAAATGTGACCCAGCCCATTCAAGGTGGGTCTTAATCCTTTACTGGAGCCCTTTATCAGAGGATAAAGGACAGAAAAGTAGAGAAAACACCCAGGGAGTTCTGAGAGAATGAAATGCCCCAGAGATGATGAGCAAGGACCTAGAGACACTCACAAAGAAAGCCACCAGATCAGAAGCTGAACCTGGGAATGAAGGACCAGCAGATGCTGGCCATCCATGTGACTGAGGTGTCCCAGATGCCAATAGCCTTTCTTCAGAGGAAGTATCTTTCTGTTGATGCCTTACTTGGGACATTTTCATGGCCTAAGAACTGTAAATTTGTAAACTAATAAATCCCTATTGTAAAAGCCAACTCATTTCTGGTATATTGCATTCTGGCAGCTTTAACAAACTGAAACAGTCATACTGTAAGCAGACACCCGATGAATGCTGAGTGGTTGCTGAGCACCGGCTATGCTGCTGCTGTATTGGCCATAGTGTTATGTGTTATTATCTTTTCCTTTCGCCTATGTCTTCTACCTGAAAACCTGCATGCTACTCCAGAAGTCACCACAGAGCATACTCTAGAAGCCACAGGACTCTGTGGGGTTAGACAATCCAATCCCAAATGAAATATTTTGAAGAAAAACTCATACCATAAAAATCTCCTTCCTAGGGTCAATTTTGCCATGATACTGAAAACAATATCTGGCTGTCTCCTCTTATACACCCCTTGCCATCTTACCCAAATTGGTAATCTTCAGGTTTTAGATAAACTCGTTACATTCTCCCTCTCTAAATATTTTAGTGATTGTTTATTTATTTACTTAACCTTTAGCAAATTCATGCTGGCTTGTGTGTTTGCCACCCTCTGTTCTTGAAGATATGCTAGACATTCATATGCTATACAGTGAATTCTCTTCAAGTCTTTAAGGAAACTCTGATGTCTTTAAGGAAACTCTGATGTGTGCAAATCACAGGTTGTGATTTGTAACCTGTGCTTTAATGTAACTAAGGCTCTTGCTTTATGTAGGCAAGGGTGTGGACCTTCCTGGCAATGTGGGACAAAAATCCTAGAAGGAGCTGAGATTCAACATCAAGGGATTGAGAAAACCGTCTCGACTAAAAGGGGGAAGAGCGAAATGAGACAAAATAAAGTGTCAATGGCTGAGAGATTCCAAACAGAGTGGAGGGGTTATCCTGGAGGTTACTCTTACACATTAAATAGATATTGCCTTGTTAGTCAAGAGATAGTGGAGAGGCTGGAGGGAACTGCCTGAAAATGTGGAGCTGTGTTCCAGTAGCCATGTTTATTGAAGATGATTGTATAATGATATAGCTTTCACAATGTGACTGTGTGATTGTGAAAATGTTGTGTCTGATGCTCCTTTTATCTACCTTGTCAACAGATGAGTAGAACATATGGAATAAAAGTAAATAATAGGGGGAACAAAGGTTAAAATAAATTTAAATTGGGCGGGCCACGGTGGCTCAGCAGGCAAGAATGCTTGCCTGCCATGCCAAAGGACCCGGGTTCGATTCCTGGTGCCTGCCCATGTAAAAAAATAAATAAATAAAATAAAAATAATAAATTTAAATTGAAATGCTAGTAATCAATGAAAGGGAGGGGTAAGGGGTTAGTATGTATGAATTTTTTTATGTCTTTTTATTTTTCTGAATTGATGCAAATGTTCTAAGAAATGATCATGATGATGAATATGCAACTATGTGATGATATTGTGAATTACTGATTATGTAGAACGGAATGATCAAAAGTTAAGAATGTTTGCGTTTGTTATATATATATTTTTTTAATTAACAATTAATTAAAAAATGCAAAAAAGTCATTCCCGCAAAAAAGAAAATGTAGGCTACAGTGTTTTTTGAAGATGATTGTGTAATGATATAGCTTTTACAGTATGACTTTGTGACTGTGAAAATCTTGTGTCTGATGCTCCTCATATCTACAGTATGGACAAATGAGTAAAAAGTATAGACAAAAAAAACAAATAATGGGGGAACAAAGGTTAAAATAAATTGAATAGATTGAAATACTAGTGGTCAATGAGAGGGAGGGTCACGGGGTATGGTAAGTGTGAGTTTTTTCTTTTTTATTTCTTTTGCTGGAGAGATGCCAATGTTCAAAAAAAAGATCATGATGATGAATACACAACCATGTGATGATATTGTGAGCCATTAATTGTGTACCATGTATAGAATGTTCATATGTCAAGAATGTTTGTATGTTCATTAAGGTTTACAATAAAAATATTTTTTTTTAATGTAGACTCCAAGACTATATGCAGAATAATCCCTACTTTATAAATATGGGTGTTTAGAAATGCATGTGTGCAGTGAGACAACTGGAAGGAAAAACTATGATGTTGACTTTGATCATCTCAGGTGGCAGGGTATTGGTTATCTTAATTTCCTTTATACCTTTCCAAATTTTCTAAAATATAATTTCTTCCCTAAAATCATCAAAAAGTTGAATTGCATGATATTTCTAGCCACTCGATATTTGTTTTAGAACTTGGTGACTAGGACATTTATACAACCAATGTTCTTTTGAAATGAATTCACATATGAGTGCATTGGATTCTATATGTCTTAAATCCTGAATCATCCCCATTCTAGGCAAAGAACACCCAACTGCATGGTCCTGGGGGGACAGTTCAGACCAACTGAGGACAAATCAGTTAGGTGGTGTTCTAGTTTGCTAGCTGCTGGAATGCAACACACCAGAGATGGATTGGCATTCAATAAAAGAGGATTTATTTAGTTAATGTTTAATTCTTCAGAGGAAAGGCAGCTGACTTTCAACTGAGGTTCTTAAGTTGGAAGGCACAGGGCAATCTTTGCTGGCCTTTCCTCCAGGCCTCTGGGTTCCAACAACTTTCCCTGGGGTGATTTCTTTCTGTAACTCCAAAGGCCTGGGCTGAGCTGTGAGTGCTGAGATGAGGTATGCTGAGCTGCTTGGGCTGTGCTTCATTGAGCTCTCTCATTTAAGCACCAGCCAATTAAATCAAACATCATTCATTGCAGCAGGCATGCCTCCTAGCCAACTGCAGATGTAATCAGCAACAGATGAGGTTCACATGCCATTGGCTTATGTCCACAGCAATAGACCTAGGCACCTTCACCTAGCCAAGTTGACACCTGAACCTAACTACCATAGGTAGCATCTGTCAGTTTAGGATATATAAATATAAAGTATTTTTGCTCTTCTGCTTTCCCCTATTCTCTGTTTACTTGATTTCCTTTTCTTCTTAGAGACTCTTATGGTCTGTGGGAGACTTTTGAAAAGGCCATGGCCTCTTTGACTTGACACGTAACCATGTCTCTCAACACAGATCCATAGTTGTTTCAGGCAAAACTTTTGGTTTAATATGTCTGTAAATAATTCCTTATTCCAAGACTGCTTTCTGCATTTGTACAGTTACCTGTCTCTCAAATGCACCAACTGTACCCACTTAAACAGCATGAGAAATTGTAGGACTCATTTGGAGCCTAAAGCAACCTCAATATCTGAATAAAAATTATAGGCCTTACCATTCAGTGGTTGAGCACTTTTGAACATTTAGAAGCATGTTCACAACTGTTATTTCATTTTTGCTTCCAGACAACCTCCACAGCTCTAACGGTGCAGCTAGAACAGGGGTGAGGACTATTGGATGTTACAGTGAGGGAATAGCACAAAGAGGCTTGCAAGTTTGTGGCAGAGCCAAGACTAGAAGTAAAAGCTTCCATTTCAGGACTTTAACAGAAGCCCTACAATGCCAAATGTCTCTTTCCAAGATCTTCAGAGGGTACATGGATTTTAAGGAATGATCATGAGAATAGTAAAAGAAAATATTATATGATGTTTACTATCTAACTTCATATACATTAACTCACTTGTTCTTACCACAACAAATAAGATAAGTACTATTTATGTCTATTTTACAGTTGAGGCCTAGAGAGCATTTAAGTAACTTGTCCAAGGTCACAGAGCAACTAGGTAGAGTGGCCAGGATATGAACCAGCTTGGACCCCAGTCCATGATTTGACCCTTTCACACCACTGTTAGAGAAGGTCAGGGCCCATCTGCTTCCAACTTGTTTATATGTGGGGTGACCCAGGCCAAAGACAGAACTTCTGATGAGTCCTAAGATCCCTTTCCTCCAGGCATGTAGAGTTCCCAGTATGTCTTAAACTACTAAAATAATAAGGAAACTGTTGTATATCCTTGTGGAAAGAACAAGGGAGAATAGAGAGAACCATTAAAACAGAAATATTTTGGTTCAACAGATGAGATTGGAAGATGTAGGAATTTTTATCTGACCATGGTTCCTACAAGGATCTTTTATCTATTTCCTGTTTGACTGCTCAGGAGCTTAGATTGCAAAGAACAGATGCCAGCTTTACTAACTTTAAGCAAAAGGGATTTATTCTAAGGACAGAGTAGCTTACAGTATCAAAAGAAAAACCAAATACTCAGGCTTTGCAAAGTTGATATATCAGTGTTTCCTGTGTAACAGATCACATAAATGGCTTGAAAAATGTCCATTTGTTAAGCTCATGATTCTGCAAATCGGCAGTCTAAGCAGGGCTGAGCTGGGCAGTCTCTATTCTTTGCTAGGCATGGCTCATCTCAGGTGCTTACTCATGGGTTTGCACTCAGTTCAGTTGCCTGGTTGACTAAGGTGCTTATTTTCCTCCAAAGGGTCACATAACCCCCTGTGGGCTCACTCACCTGATGATCTCGGGGTTCCTGGTACGGCAAGAGAGGGCAGGCACAAGTGCTCTTCGAGTCTCTGCTTGCAGCTTGTTTGACCTTGACTAAAGCAAATCACATGGCCCAGCTCAGAGTCAGTGTAGGAGAGAATAGCCCAAGAGCCAGGAAGATGGAGAGAGAGGAAGACTCCGAGGACATTTTTACCATCTCCTCCAGAGACAGTGGCAGCTGTAAAGGCTCAAGTCTACACGAACTAATGTGCAGGATCTCCAGGAAGCCTCAATAAGAAAAACTCGGCTCCCACCATTTTTCTGCCCTTGTGTCAATCCATTCAAGATTTCCGAACAAATCCAACTTTGCTTGGGTCATATTCCTCCTGGATAGGGCACCTTGATTGACAATCCATGACAACTTGAATGAAAAGGGAAAGGTTCCCCCAAAGAACAGTTGGGAAGCTGTTATCCAAAGAAGGTGAGAGGGATGCAGGTCAGGCAGTATGATATGATGTTCACTGTATTGAACTTGTCCTTCCCTTCTGAACCACATGGATTGACTTTTCCCTTTGAGTTGATTGAGAGCAGTAATAACAATCTCTACCCGTTACTAAGCAATAGATGTTTTAAACTTTTAACTCAAAAGATGCTTTATATAAAGATAAGATGGCCCTGGCATGAGTCTCGCAGACATCCCCTCTCCTTGCTGTTGTTGTGTATTCATTGGACACCAAGAATATAGCTAAGAAAGGACATGAAAAGACTAGCACTCTGATAGCAAAGTCACATAATCCTCGACCTGGCAACCACTCCAACAGTTATTTGCTTAGGTTTGTTTCATAATTTCTACAGAATTGGAAGGCTGGTTTTAAAACCTGCTAGAAAACAAAGAAGGGTGATGATGAAGTCAGTGTTTGGTTGGATTTCAGGCAATTGGGAAACCTGAGAGAGTCTATTAGCATTGCCACCAGGGAACTAGGGGGGTTAACATTGGCTTATTGCCCAAATGATAGAAGGACTTAAGGGAATAATAGATCCTCCTTATTTGCCAAAAAAATCCTTTCTCTTTGGACTGACAGCTAAGACCATTTTCCTGGTTAAAATAACCCACTCTTACAAAGGACAGGGAAGAGGTGCTATCTTTGTGTGTGAACCTATGCTAAGTATTAGAAACATACCTTGTTAACTAAACCACTTTTCTCCAAAAGCTTGATGATGTTTCTTTAAAGGTTTGATCATAAACACCTTACACTGCCTATCTATCTGCCTATCTAACTATATCTCACTGTGTGTATACACTATAATTTACTCTAACTTGATAAATTACAAAAATATCGTATCAGTCAGGATTCTTCAGAGAAACAGAACCAACAGTTGTGTGTGTGTGTGTTTATAAGAGATTTTATAAGTACTGGCTGGCATGACCATGGGGACTGGCAAGTCTGAATTCCATAGGGCACGCTGCAGTCTGTAAGATTATGTTGAGGCCTGACACAGATATCCCCACAAGAAGCTGGCAGGTGGAAATTTCAGCAAGAGTCAGTGTTGAAGACTTGAGGCAGAAATTTTTCTGACCTCTGGAATCCTCAGTTCTTGCTATTAAAGACCTCCCACTGATTGGGTGAGGTCCACCTACCTTGTGGAGGGTAATCTCCTTAGTTACTTAAAGGCAGCTGACTGTAGATGCTAACCCAGTCTACCCCACAGGAGCAGCTAGGAAGTGTTTAACCACATAACTGAATACTATAACTTACCCAAAGTTGATATATAAAATTAAATATTGTACATACTGTATGTATAGTTAATGATTTACATCACATAATAGAAGATAGAAATGATTAGAGGATGAATGAAAAAGTGAACATAAATAGAAGTTCTAATATTTTCTTCCCACACCCCAGCGGATCACCCTGTACACCCCCTGTGGAGTGAGTTGCTACGTGGTGTGTCATGGGAACCAGGCTCACGACCGAATAGAAACTCTCAGCGAATGTCCACTTTATTACTAAGCACAAATGGCCACTTTATTACTAAACACAAAAGGTCCCCAAAGAGCAGGGAAAGAGATCCCATTAGGGCCAGCTTCCTTGAGTGGCCAAAATTGCTTGGGTTGGGGTCAGTAGATGGTTAGCTCTGCGTGTCCTCTGCACAGAAAAGAGAGAAACGTCAGTGCCTTTTGAATGGGATATTTATCTATACTGAGGGGAGGCCTACCACTGAGAATTTCTGCCTTGATTAGCATCTGGACTGCTTGTTCCTGGTTTCCAGGTTTTAAGTCTGGCTGGGCCCTTTTATTAGACTTTACATCTTCCTAGGGTGGTAGGATGGAAACAGACCTAAATGTCACTGCAAAATAGAAGAGGAGGTGGGGGGTAGGTGAAGGCTGGACGATGGTTGCTGAGCATGTGTCCGTGACTTCCCCAGCAACTCCTTGGGGATGCTTCCCCACTTTGGGAGCTACTTGTCTAGACTACTAAACTGATCTTATACCTTCCTAACGATTATAAAGGCATCCCTTAGCACCAGAGGAATAATTGAAATTTGGATTTTCTGTCTTAAAATATACTCATGACTTAACACTTCACACATTTTATTCAGTGGACTCTAGTATTTCTTTGTTCTACCCACAGACAGTTTTGAGAGTGTATGTACCTGGACTACAGACTTATTCCTTGCAGACTGGACCTACAGTTCTAGAACATTTTAGGATTTAAATCTGCAATAATTTGGAAAAGCTCAAACTGATAGAATTATAACCTGAGATATATACCTCTTCTTTCTCCATCTCCCTTTCCCTTCCTTTTTTTCATTCTTTCTCTACTCTCCTCTTTCCTTCTTCTCCTCTTTCCTTCTTCCTCCATCAGCTTGATAAATACAGCTTCAAAGTCATTCTCTCTCCCCACGTTTTCCTCTTTCTTTTTTTTTTTTGCTTCCTTAAGTATTCTGAAATGATAATATTCATATATCTTTTCAATTCTATTTTATTTCTATTTCTGTTCTATCATTTGAGCTATTGACCAAATTCAATGCCCATTAATTATTTCATTTAACCTTACAACACTATGAAGTGAGTACTTTCATTATTACCCTCAGGAATTGAGAAATACTGAGGGTTAGAGAGGGTTAAGTAACTTGCCCAAGATCTCACACTTTTCAATGGCAGGGCCAGGTCAGTCTAACTCCGAAGGCCAAGCTTTACCCTCTACTGCCTGTGTTGACACACATAAAAGAGTGGTGGATATCAGCCCAGGGCCAGGAAGTCAAACCAGCATCAGTGCATGTGCCACTTTTAAGCTAGCTTTTCCCTTATGTGCCTTGTGTCCACCCAGGAGACACTTGTGCATATATGCTGAGCAATGTGGATGCTGTAGCAAGTCAGAAATAGTATTATGTGAATGAATCATTTGGAGACAGTTTTTCACTTTGTGTTTGCCCTCGGATTACCTCCAAATGTCTTTTGAAAAATTTAGGATGTTCAGGAGTGCAAATGGATCTCTGCCTGCTAGAATAAATCTATTGTCATCTAGGATTTAGTTGGTTTCCTATTTTTCTTAGAGATTATTTTAACTTGATATGTTTACAGTTTTATAAATCGCATCTGTCATCAGTCTGTAAGAATGTCTCCTTTGATTTTGGTAACTTAAAGGGAGTTGGAGAAATACTGAAATTAAATCAAATTATCAACACCAAACTCAATTGAAGAGAAGTGGCTTATTGCATTCATAAGCTGTTTATCTTGTTTGTGTTGTTGCTGGGAAGTCCACATAAAGATCAGTAAGCTTTGGGTATCTAAGTGAAAGGTAACCCTCTGTAGAGACCCTTTCAGTTCTCAAGAATTGTTACCATCCTTTCAATGGGAGATGCTGGCCCAGCTGACGAGGCCCCCACCCCAAGCAGACTTCTTGAATTTCTCCCGGAAGTTGCATTGTGGCCTAGCAAAGGTGACAAATGGAAGATACACAGGCTTGATGCAGACTCAGTCAGGATACAAGTTCTCCTTCCCATCCCCAATGCACATATCCAAACAACCATATGTGCAAGAACCCCCAGTTCTGTTCCTTAACATTAGGTAGTCCCTTGATCAAATTTACAAAATCAAGTTTGGAGAAGCAGCAATTTCTATCACTACGGTTCAAAGTGATCAGTCTTTGATTTATAGTGGATTGACTGTATTGCATGATTGTTTAACTGTATAACTGAAAGAAGGAAAAACATTGTTTTGTGCTCTTAAAATATGTATGTCCACCAGGGTCAAACACTTCCATGCAGTTGAGACTGCTGCAATAAGGTATGTGTGCATTTGAAGGCGGGAGAGAAGAGGATCACAAGCAGTACAGTATTTCTAGAGCATAAAAACTGAGGTAGGGAGGGGGAGAATGAAGTTGAAATGGTAGTTAGGGCACAGTTAGTTGGGTTAAAGGGCCACAACTACAAGTTCTACTTCCAGATGGGATGACTGATGTAGGTGTGGCCCATGGCCCTCATGATGGGAATCAAATCTTAAAATCTTACATCTAAAGAGGATGATGAGGGGTGCATGGGTGGTCAGTGGTAGAATGCTTGCCTGCCATGCGGGAGACCCTGGTTTGATTCCTGGCCCATGCACCAAAAATAAAAATAAAGAGGATGAGCATCAGCTCTACAGGAGCATTTATTGATTGGTAGGACTTAAATTGGTACTAGTTAAAAGCAAACCTTAGTGTATCGAAGGTTGCAGAGAGGGAGCCGTTGCTGGGACTGTTACCTCAAGATTGATTTCAGTTGATCACTTTGACATCCTCTCCAAGGTATAGCTTTGTTTCCTGTTACTCATCAACATATCCAGGAAGACGATCAAGCCCTTATCCCTGATTTCCTAATAAACCTGGTCCTTCTCTCTGCCTCTTCACTATTGCAATTAAGAGATAGTAAAGCAATATAAAGCAAAGATTATATATGTAGAACAGAATGATCAAAATAGGAATGTTTGCGTTTGTTTGGTGTTTTTTGGTATTTAAAAAAAATAAAATTACAAAATTAAAAAAAGAGAGAGAGAGTAAAGGGAGTGAGGTGTGTCTTTACCTTCCTTGGCTGTTCCAGGATCTGGGGATAGCTTTACAAAGCCTAAAGCCTGACTTTACCTGCTCACCCAAGAATGATGAGGTTCTGAGAAGTCCGTATACCCAACCAAGTGTAACAGCAGAGTTCAGTTGCTTCTAACCACATTCAGGGTGTGCTAATTGGCCCTAGTCCTTCAATAAAGTCGAGGAATATGGGTGGTCCTCCACCCTTAGGGGTTCAGGGATTCCTTGGAGCTTACAGATGTCTTGTGTTGTTGCTGGGCTATGTCCGCACATGGGGACCAGACAAATAGTGAGTGAGATTTTGGAGGCATGGGTGAGTGGATGCCACTGTGGCAGTGGGGCAGACAGTGCTAGTGAATCACCTGTCCTGTCCACAGTAAGGCATGAGCACTGCGGTCTTGCCATTGCTTCTGGGACTTCTCCAATACTGCTCTGTACAGTCCTTCTCTTGGGACTTAAATCCTGGGAATGAGGACTACACTCAAGTCAGAGTCAGGATGAACACTCCTTTTTCTTCACCCCTACCATATTTTCTCCCTTACAGGAACTTCTGGATCCATGCTTTCTCTTTTAGGAACCTGAACCAAGAGCCAGCCCTTTCCACTTCTTTTCCCCTTAGAGAACAGTGTTAGCCCATACAGCAGAGCCTCACAACCCATCCAGAAGGGCTTTGAACCTAGAAACTCCTCTTAGTTGGTTTTTTTTGTTTTGTTTTTTTTTGTTTTTTCTTTTTGGTGAGCTGGTAAATAGTTAGGGTACTTTCTGCTGTGGCAATAAAAAATAAAACATAGGTTAAGACCACTTTAGGTCTTGTTACTAGTTAAGTCTTTTTGAGATGCCCTGGCATATAAAATGCTCAGAAATTAGCTTATAAAGCACAATGCTGATTCTTCAATCTACCATACATGTCAGGATCCAGCTCTGCCCCTGCCGATGATCTCTGCTGGGATTGGCCCTGACAGGAAATAGCAAGATGCTCGAGTTGGGTGTCTGTCCAGGCTGGGATTGGAGAATGGAGCCCTCATATAAAACAGCATAAGAAGCTGACATCAGAAAAGCAAATTAACTTCAGGAACCAGTAAGAAAGTTAAGTCAAAGTTTAGTGGTTAGTGGAAGAAACCAAAAGTAGGGGTGCAAGAGTAGATTACTGGGGATGCGGGCAATGTAAAACAGAGGCAACTGTTTAGAACCAAAGAGACAAGATTGTGGGGATATCCCTAGGCCATTGAATAAGCTTAAAGTTTGGTATTTACTTTTCTGAGCAGAAAAAAAAGTAGATGAAATATGTTGCATCATCCCATTTTGATAATTAGGGAGGGAGCCGGCCTGGCAAGCTGAACCAAACATTTGAAATAGATGCTCAGTACTGCTCCATTAACAAATAAAAACCAGAATGTAGTGTAGAAAGTTCTTGCTAGAGATTTTCGTGATAAGTGGTGGCTTGATGAATTGGCTTCTTCATTCACTTTTGAGATATCTCTGACCAGGTAACTATCACCATGAGGCATATTCTCTCTTGAGCAAAGTGGAGGTGCTTGAATGGCCTCGCAGCACCTGGCTCTTCTTTTCTATTGCAGTGGATTGAGATGACTAAGTAGGTCCCAGCTTATTGTATCTGTTAGAAGCTCCTTTGAGACCTTATCCTTTGATAAGGTTCAGAGGACTCCCTTCTCTTACCCCTGCATTTTTACACATTATGGGATGACAACTTCTGACCTTATTCCCGAAGACTTCATATAAATGTTAACTGCTCTTTAGTTGACTTTTCTCCATTGAAAAATGGTATTTAAAAAGGTGCATGTTCTGCAGCCTTTCCCTGATACCAACTTCTGCACCAGCCAGTTTTATTGACTGCCCAAATCAAAACGGACTCAAGCTAACTTAAAGCAGAGACCTATACTGAGAGGTTATCTTACATAATTCACAGAATCCACAGGAAATCTCGAGAACCTGGGTTAGAATATGGGACTGCATCAAAAAAGCTAGTTAGCAGAAACCGTGACCAAGGCCATGCCATGTGGACATTCTAATTAGGATGTCACACCTTGAGTTGCCGCTTCTGGGCACTCACTGACCCCTAGACCTGCATCTTTCAATCCCAATGCAGAACCATGAAGTGTCTTTGAACTCTGCGTTCAAAGTCTTAGATGAAGTGTAAAAAAAAAAATGCATGTTGAGATAAATCTTGTTAATCACAAAGGTAATTGGGGGAAAAAACACTAACAGATTTTAGCACAGTAAACAAGCAACGAAGAAATACTAGAGTTAATGAAAATGAAAAGCAAGTCCTAACTTTGACTTCACTCAGGTTGCACAGTTTACTTAAACTTGCTGAGCCTCATTCTTAGCAAAATGAAGGGGTCAGGTTTTATTATTTCTAAAATCTCTTCAAGCCCTAAAACTATATCCTCTTCTCACTTTACAGATTCCTCCACAAATATGTTTAAGTGCCTACCATGCATCTGGGGCTGGTTACACTGTTTTAAGTATGTACTCATATGTAACACTAACTCCTGTTTTGTTTTGAGAACTGCAGTAATCTAAAAGTGTTTGTTCTTGTCCTGCCAATAAATTCTAGTGATCAGCTTAATAATTTTTTGCATTTGCCAATGCATTTACAAATTAGGTTAACAAGTAGAGCAAAGAAGATGGCACAATGTGTACTATGTTTAAAACATTGCAGAAACTGTTCATTTTCTCCCCTGTAGTTCTTACTTTTTCTTCAGTTCAGGTGACTTTCATTACTATGAAACACTTCATTTAATTCAGTCTTTTGAGAGTTAATTATAAAATAGGTTGTTTTTAATGGTAAAAGAATCTACCCTTTTTTTTAAGTTTGCATCTGTAAAGACTTAGGAAGTACATGTACACTGGACATTTTCCCTCCGGTACAGAATGAGAACCTAACCTTTATAAATGGCTTATGTGTGGCAGCAGCCCAACTCATAATAAAAGCAATTTAGAGGTAGCAAGTGGAAGAGCAAATAATTAAAATAATGCCAGAATTTTGGTTTTGGTTTTATTTTAATAAGTAAATAAAATTGAATTGTGGACGGCAGGTCCAATTGTGGACTGGCTCAGCAGGCAGAGTTCTCCTTTGCCATGCTGGAGACCCGGGTTCGATTCCCAGTGCCTGCTCATGATGGGGGGGTAGGGGCGGGGAATATGGAAAACAGTTAACTTTAATGTGCAGATATTTTTTTTGCCTATTTCTTACTGGAGAAACTTGTCAGTCTCTCTTTTTTTTTTTTTCTTAATGTTTCTGATACCAGCCATACCAGTCATAACTGTCTTAGGAAAGATCTAATTGCTGCTGTATCAACCATGACTACAGCTAAGCTGTTTGTTTTCCTTCTCTAAGGGTAATTAGTAGAAATGATAAAGATGATACATGTTGAACTTTTAAATTTATTCTGTAAGAATATAACTTTTTTTGGCTTTTACAATGGGGATTTATTAACTTAAAATTTACAGTGCCAGGGCCATGAAAATATCCCACGTAAGGTATCAACACGATGATAGCTGGACCCTGAAGTCAGGCCACCAGCATCCAGGACATCTCTGTCACATGGTGTTGCTGGCATTGAAGTCCTAGGTTCTTTTTTCTTTTTCTTTTTTTAATTATGACATATGATCTATATACTAAAAAGCAATAAATTTCCAGGTACATTTTAACAAGTAGTTATAGAACAGATTTTTTTAAGTTTGGTATGTGTTACAGTTCCATGATTTTTCATTTTTCCTTCTAGCTGCTCCAAGACACTGGAGACTAATGATCCAGCAGTCATACTCATTTGTTAAATGCTATCTTCTCTGTTATACTCCTCCTTTTCTTTAAAAATAACATATATTCTTAAAAGCAATAAATTTCAAAGTACATCACAACAATTAGTTGTAGAACAGATTTCAGAGTTTGGTATAGGTTACAATTCACAATTTTCATTTTTATTTCTAGCTTCTCTAAGATACTGGAGGTTAAAAGAAATATCAAAATAATGATTCATCGCTCATACTCATTTGTTAAACCTGACCTTCTCTGTATAACCCCAGCATCACCTTTGATCTTTCTTCCACTCTTTAGGGGTATTTGGGCTATTCCCATCCTAATATTTTCATGTTGGAAGGGGCTGTTGATAATATGGGATGGGGTGATAGGGGGACAGAGCTGGTTGGAATTCTGGAAGAGCTGGCCCCTCTGTATTTCAGGACTTATCTGGTCTAGGGACCCATCTGGAGGTTGTAGGCTTTGGAAAGTTACCCTAGTGCATGGGACCTTTGTAGAATCTTATATAATACCCTAGATATTCTTTAGAATTGTCAGGAATGGTTTTAGTGGAGGTTTGACAAGTTATCATAGGTAGCAATGTCTAACTGAAGCATGCATAAGAGTGACCTCCAGAGTAGCCTCTCAACTTATTTGAACTCTCTCAATCACTGATACCTTATTTGTTACACTTCTTTTCCCTCTTTTGGTCAGGATAGCAATGTTCACCCCATGGTGTCAGGGCCAGGCTCATCCCTGGGAGTCATCTCCCATGCTTCCAGGGAGAGTTTCATCCCTGGATGTCATATCCTACGTAGGGGGGAGGGCAATGGTTTCACTTGCAGAGTTGGGCTTAGAGAGAGAAAGAGCATGTCTGAGCAACAAAAGAGGTCCTCCAGAGGTGACTCTTAGGTATACCTATAGGTAGACTAAGCATCTCCACTACATACATAAGCTTATTTTGTAAGAATATAACTTTTTTAAGCAAAGAATACAGATTAAAAACTTTGTTGCCTTACTCCATCTAAAACATTTTTCTCACATCAAAGCATTATGAAATACTATATTCCAAGGTTTTTATACATATACACAAATGTATATCCATATTGGCACATAAACATACATTATATAAAAATGAAAATGTATCATGCTAGTAGTAGTAATGCATAATAGCAGCTAACATCTACTGAACATTTATTTGCCAGGTACAATTCTAAAATCTGTATTAAATTTATCCAATAATTCTGTCAGGGTAGGATTTAATATTTTCCTGAATTTATAGATGGGAAAACTTAGGCACAGAGAAATTAAACAATACCTCCATATCGCTTATTCACATAGCCAGTAAGCTGAATACAATAGAAATCAAACGCAGGCGATTTGACTTTTATTATTATTCATTTAACAGTACATCACTGTCATTCCATGTGAAGAAACGTGTCATTCAAGTTATACCAATATATATAACAAGTTTCCCATTGTGAACATTTAGGTTGTTTCCATTTTTTCTATATTACTTACATTGCTCTGATAAACATATTATTGTTACCTGAGTGTCTAGTTATTTCTTTAGAATACATTCCAATAAACAAAATTCTTGATTCCCCCTTTTTTGAGACTTTTCATAAACATTTTCAAATTTTCCTCCAGAAAGATTTTTTAACACTCCCGTTAGCAGTATATGAAGGTTTAAGTTTCCTTGCGTGTCAGTGTAACCAAGAGTTAAGAACTAACAGAGTTCAAGTTGACGAGTCCTCTGGGCAGAAAAGGTCTGCACAGCTGGGGGAGGTTAAAGATAATAGTATAGTGTTATTACTTCCACCTGGAGCAAGGAAGTTTAATTAGGGGGCTTTTACAAAGGTTGACAGTGTCCCATTATCAAAGTTGGGAACAGAGAGACCTAACTTTGATAGTCTTAGATCTTAGAAATGCAGATTTCTCAAAACCTGATTCTGTGAAACCAAAGATCAGTGCAAAGCAAGATGGTGGCTTAGTGAGGTGTGGAATTCAGTTCGTCCTCCAAAGCAGTTAGTAAATAGCCAAAAACAGTACAGAACAACTGCTTGGGCTACATCAGTGACTGGACAAACAGCATTCACCAGTCTGGACAAGCTGGACCAGCTGAGACCCCTCACAGAATGGTAAGTCCCCCAAGCTGTGGAGGCCAGCACCCCTCCCCCATGCACATGGCAGCCTGGTTCCCTGAGGGGGAAGAAAACAAATTTTACTAGCATCAAGGGCTTAACTCAACCAAGCTCCAATTGCAGAATTAACTAACAATTTTAATACTGAAATTAGGCCCCCAGCACAGATAAACCTTGGAATAAGCTTTTGCCATGGCAGAGAGGGGTGGGGCTGATAGAAGAAGAAAAAAAGCTAGGCTTACTGAGTTGGATAGCACAGAATACTGGAAGAGGACTGGACCCTGAAAAAAAAAGTGGGGGGGGGGGCGGTGCTTATAGAGCCTGGAGATACATAGATCCATATACCAACTTAAACTTTTGATTGAAAAATCCAAGGAGCCTGGGTCCTGCTCTGAAAAGGATTTTTTGTTGTTTTTGTTTGTTTTTACTACTTAACAGCTCATTAGGTAGAACTGGAAGCCTTCTCATACTCCAGCTCTGCCCCAGGCAGGGGTGGAATTAAACTTGTCTGAGAGACAAAGTGGCTAGTCAGGTGAAAGGAGGTAACTCCCTGGAGGCTGTGCCTTCCCCAGGAAAGGGGTGGACCCAGCTTAGGTGGAATCCCTCCCTCAAAGAATTCAGGCCTCAAGGACTAGAAAACTGAAGCAATTCAAACCAGTCTACAACCTCTCCTCTGTCTCAACCACAACTCCCAGCATGGAGAGTCTGCTGAAGTTAAAGGCACTGCACCACTTTATGCTAATTGGGAAGCCAGAGGCAGACAAGCACCACATACTGAGCAGGACAGGAAAAGCGCAGAGTCTAGAGGCTTTCTAGGAAAGTCTGTCAACCTGCTGGGTCTCACCCTCAGGGAAAACTGATGCAGGTGACTCCTCCTGAGAGGAGGTCTGTCCGGTCCAGGAAAATCTGACTGGGGTTTATAATATCTTAGTAGACCCTCCTGAAAAAAGGCTCCATATAGGCAGGGCAAGAAACAGAAAAGCAAGAACTGAAAAATTCTGATCAGTTAAACAAAACCTATGCTAGAGATCTAGAATAAGCTGAATGGAATGTCAAAGAACAGATAGAGAACAAAGCTGACCGGCAAGAAAATCCTAGGTAAAAGAGTGAAAACAATCTCCAGAATAAACTAATTAAGGAAACCAAATGCCTAGATGCCAGCAAGAAATAACAAGTCATACTAGGAAAACTGAAGATATGGCCCAGTCAAAGGAACAAACCAACAATTCAAATGTGATATAGTAGTTGAAATAACTAATTCAGGATGTTCAAACAGACGTGGAAAATCTCATAAAAAATTAAATCAACGAGTTGAAGGAGGATATAAAGAAGGCAATGAGCAAACAAAAAGAAGAAATCGTAAGTTTGAAAAAATATAGAACTTACAGGAATGAGAGCACAGTAGAAGAGATGAAAAGAACAATGGAAATCTACAACAACAGATTTGAAGAAGTGGAAGAAAAGATTAGTGAACTAGAGGACTGGAAATCTGAATTCCAACACACAAAAGAAAATATAGGGAAAAGAATGGAAAAATAAGACAGGGTCATAGGGAATTGAATGACAACATGAAACACACAAATATACGTTTTGTGGGTGTCCCAGAAGGAGAAGAGAAGGGATAAGGAAGAGGAAGACTAATGGAGGAAATTATCGATGGATGAAAGACATAAAATTACAATCCAAGAAGTAAAGTGTACCCCAAACAAAATAGATCCAAACAGATATACTCCAAGACACTTATTAATCAGACTGTCAGATGTCAAAGAGAAAGAGAATCTTGAAAGCAGCAAGAGAAAAGCAATCCATCACATACAAGGGAAGCCCCATAAAACTGGATTTCTCAGCAGAAACCATAGAAGCGAGAAGGCAGTGGTACAATATATTTAAGATTCTAAAAGAGTGCTACCAACCAAAAATTCTATATCCAGCAAAATAGTCCTTCAAAAATGAGGGGGAGATTAAAACATTTTCAGACAAACAGTCACTGAGAATATTTGTGGAGTGATGCATACATTCTAAAAAATGATCATGGTGATGAGTGCACAGCTATGAGCTATTGATTGTGCATTATGTGGTAGAAGTATATGTGTGAAGATTTCTCAATAAAATTTAAAAAAGAAAAGTTAACAAATAATTATGATTATAGAATCATTATATAGATGCTTTTCTTACTTTCTCCTATATTATAAAACAGCCAAAAGGAAATACCTAAAATTATTGAACTGATACCCCAGCTGCCTGATCTTTAATAATGATTGTATAACTATATAACCTTTATCTCGTGATTGTAAAAACCTCGTGACTGGCCTCATCTATACCTCCTTATCCTGTTTTACAATTTTTTAGAGCCTTATAATCACAAAGACAGCCCTTAATGTTCATTAATGAAGGAACTTGAATCAGCTGGGAACTAACAGTCCCCAATTCCTAAACTCTCTTACTAGACAAAGCTTATGTAATCAATCTGTGCATGCTCAATAATTAGATCATCTCGAGCCATTTTACTCATTATCTTAAATCTTGCCCATCTTTTAATACTATAAAACTATCAGGGTTACTGCTGTCCAGGTAGACACATATTTTAGGCCAAGAGGCTCCTGCTTCCTGCTTAGTGATAAACTCTCCTTTTGAAACCTCAGTGTCTCAGGAATTGGTAACTTGAGCGCAGTCAGGCAGAGAACCTCCCCCACCACACACCCTTTTTTTTGGGTATCATCACCAGTAATGGCTATTGTTCTAAACTGTTTCCCTCTGATAATTGGAGCACTATATTTCATTGCTATAAAGTTCATTTTTTTCCAAGTAGTTATTAGACATTTTTATTTCTTCATTAGTGAATTATCTGTTCTCCTTATTCTATTTATTTGTTGGGGTATGTCTGCTTTTATTATGGATACACCCTTATGATATATTAAGGAAACTAACTTTTGCCATATGTGATGTAAGTACTTTCTCCCAGAAGTTTTACTTACAGATAAATTGTTTTTATATGAGAAAGTCTCGGTGGAGATACTTTAACTAAAAAAGGACTCAGAAAATATGACCTATCCTTCGTAAAAACAATTGAAGACATCTTTCACTCAAGCTAGAAATGAGCAAAATTAAGCTCAAATATGAAAGTCAGTGTTAAGAAAGGACATTTTTTTATCATTTGTATTGTGAAATATAGCATATATACAAAACAATAAATCTCAAAGTACATTAATAAAAAGTAGTCACAGTACAGATTTCAGAGTTTGATATGGGTTATAGTCCCACAATTTTAGGCTTTTCCTTCTAGCTGCTCAAGCACACTGGAGACTGAAAGAAATACCAATGTAGTAATTCAGCAG
>PVIY010036973.1:0-25043 GCA_004026745.1 Myrmecophaga tridactyla
CACACACACCCACACACCCACACACCATACTGCCAAAAATAAATAACAGTGGAACTCATCTTTGCCAGGCACCATGTTGGTTCTCACCAAGATAGATGGTGATTTCCAAACTGGTCCCCTTCTCCCACCCTCTTTCCTTGTCAATGCATCCAACACCCTGTCCCCAGATTCCTATCCCAAGACAACACCAATTTTGCCAACTCTCAAAATCAAACCAATGCTCAAAACTCTTCATTACTTATTAAAATTCCTAACCTGTCATTCCAATCCTACTTGATCCTCATCTCCCTGCCCAGATGTTTCCTCTACCATTTTTCCCCATGAGTAGAGCCCAGGGGAAGAGCTTCAGAATCAACTTCTCCATTCCATCTCCAGTATTGGCCAGATGCATAGCACCATTAACTTAAGGTAAGTCACTTAACTAAAGCTCTGTCTCTTCTTCTATAAAATCAGGATAATTATTAGTGCCTAACTCATGGACACATTGGGTCAATGCAAAGATTAAATAATCATTTTTTAACATTAAGTGTCTTATACAGCCATATATATGATGAGATAAAGTGCTATGATCTTCAGACTTTCTAAACACTTTGCTAACACTTCTTATGTATTACTTTTCCCTAGCAGTCCTTTATACAAGTCCGTGCATCTCTCCATCATTTGTATGCTACTTGAGAGTACGGCCTATAATATTAGTCATCTTGTTTTTTTCCCAGGCCAAAAACACAGAACAGGGGTTCAGGAAATGTGCATTGTTTGAATGTCTTCCTCCTCTTCCTTTTTTCTCCCTTTCTCTTTCTAGTCCTTAAAAAAAACTATATGGAAAAATCCTTATAAGAAAGTTATTTATATTTGTAACCTTAATAAAACCATCACTAGTGATATCCAGCCTGAAAGTATTGTAGCTAAAAAAATTAAGCCAACAAATAATTCATGTCTCTCATGCGCCTTGTTCACCACAATTCTTATTAATTTTCTTTCCTCTTTTATTCTCTAAACCCCAAAATAGTGGGGACTGTATTACTCCCTAGCCACCCCTCCCCTCAAAATATTTCGGTCCCTCATCTAAACCATCCTGACACTCGTGTCTTGACCCACTGGCTACCTATTCCATTTCCCACCTCCAAAATACTCCCTGAAGTTTACATCTCTCCTCCCCTTACTATACCTGTTTTCCAAGGCCAATTAAGGAGAAGAATTCTTGAGGTGTTAATTCATATTCTGCCTAATGGTTTTTCTGCAAAGAATGTTCCCATTCATTATTTGTAATGGCTCGAGGACTTAGATGTAATAACTGAAACCATACAACTCTTAGAAGATGGGGAATCCTTCTTGGATTTGGTGGTGATTTCTTAGATATCATACCAATAGCACAAGCAACAAGATAAAACAATTAGATAAAATGGGCTTCATCAAAATTTAAAAAAATAATAATTTTATACATCAAAGAATGATATTAAGAAAATGAAAAGACAAACTACACAGTGGGAGAAAATATTTAGAAAGCATATATTTGATGAAAGTTTAATATCTACAATATATAAAGAACTATTACGATTCAACAACAAAAAGAAAAATGTGAACAAAAAAAAAAAACATAGACCTGTGCAACACAAACAAGGAACCCTAATGCAAACTATGAACTACTGGTAATAGTATAATTATAATAATATTGCTTCATTAATTGTAACAAAAATACTACACTGATGCAAAGTGTTAATAATGGGGAATACTGTGTGAGGGGAGTATATAGGAACTCTATACATTTTGCATGATTTTCTGTAAACATATAACCTCTCTAATAAAAAAAATAGATTAATGAGCAAAGGACTTGAATAGACATTCCTTTAAAAAAGATACAAAAATGACCCATGAAAATATACTCAATATCATTGGTCATCAGGAAATGCAAATCAAATCACAATGAATTTTATACTCACTTGGAGGACTAATATCAAAAATAAAGAAGGGAAGAAAGAAAGTAATGCATAGTGGGTGTTGGTGAGGATGCGGAAACATAGAAACCTTTCTCTATTGTTTGTGGGGTTGTAAGATGTTGCAGTCACTGTGGTTTGTGGGGTTGTAAAATGTTGCAGTCACTATGGAAATCAAGTTGGTGGTTCCTCAGAAAATTGAACATAGAACTACCACAGGTCCTAGCAAGCCCACTGCTTGTTATACACACAAAAGAACGTAAGGCAGGGACTGGAACAAATATTTCTACCCAAATTCTCATAGCAGCATTACTCAAAATAGCCAAAAGGTGGAAGAAACCCACACCCATCAACAGATGAATGGAAAATGAAATATAGTGTATGTACACAATGGATTTAATTCAGCCTTAGTGAAGAATGAAGTTCTGATACATGTGACAACATGGATGAACTTTGAAGACATCATGTTGAGTGAAATAAGCCAGACACTAAAGGACAGATATAGCATGATCTCTTTTATATCAAATACCTAGACTATGAAAATTCCTAGGGACAGATAGGACGCTACAGGTTACCAGTGGCCAGGGGTAGGGGGTAGAGGATGTTCTTGCTTAATAGTTGCACAACTTCTGTTTGAGGTGATGAACAATCGGGGTCATGGATGTCGGTGATGGAAATACAACATTGCAAATGCAATTAATACCACTGAATTATGCACTTGAAAGTTGTTAAAATGGGAAATTTTCAGTTGTATATAGGTTACCGCAATACAAAACTTTTTTAAAAAGTCTAGGGAGGAGAAATATGTCAAGTATGCAAACCCTTGATCCTCTGTTCTTGTCAGAGTGGGAGAGAGGAAGGGAAGGGTAAACTGTAGAATACCAGCACATATCTATCTGTGTGTAACATATTCATGCATGCAAATTATACTTGGAGATAAACCACATTCATAAAGATAAACAATTCTATAAATATAATCTGAACTCCCTTTAGTATTTTCCTTTATATCACTATTTTCCTGGCTTACCACAAGTCACACAACCCTAGCAACTATTTAATGAATGTCAAAAGATGGTGGAGTCAGTTCAATGAACTGTGGTTTTATATTCAAGGTCCAAAACATAACTTGGATCACACATTTCCCTATAATAAATGCCCACAAATTAAAGAGCACAGATAATTTATCCTGTGTGAGAATGTTATTTTTCAGCCTCTTAGAGGGATGCTTTATTTACACCTATATTTAAAATGACATATTTCAGAGGGAAAAGAATAGACAGGCTATATTATGCATTTAAAAAGAATTGATTTTGTAAGGGTTAAAAGGACAGGTAAGATGATGTAAAAGAAGGCAAATATATAAATATTGCTGTGATTATAAGTATAATCATATTCTTGGAACTCATTACTCAGGAGCTCCAATCTATCTCTGCTTTGTAATTTCTTGTGTCAGGATCCAGGGCAGGAAAGGAAAATTATTACAAGCAAGAAATACTGGAAATTAGGTGCTTTCGAAACAAGTGGACAGATTAGAGGACAGGACATGAGGAAGCTGCTACTGTACTATTTATTGAGCTCAAGGCCACACTGCTTCTGCTACAATCCAGAAGTGAGGGACCTGCTAAAGGTGTCCTGCCACCCACAGGGATTGCTCTCACATTTCCACAGGAACATGGGATAACATGGGGTCAGGGATAAACTTAAATTCAACCACTTTGCTTGCAGCAGCCACAGGAGAAGATGATGGCTGCTGCCTCATGTCTACCCTCCAAATGTCACACAAGCACAACTGATTGGTAGAAGATAATACTCATTCAAATCTAAGAAATATAGCCTTTCAATGTCTCCAAAGAGAAGAGTTGAATAGAGGCTGAGAAGGCCAATCCACAGTGAGGAGCAGTAAAACGATTTGCTATCTATCTGTTTAACCACCCTAGGTTTAAGCTCAGATTCTTCTACCACTCACAGATTGTGTGGCCTGGAGGAAGCCTCTGAATATCTCTGGTCCTCAGTTTTTGTACCTACAAAGATAAAGACAATAATACTGTCCTTGTAAAATCGTTGTGTAAGTGTTGAATAAATTGCATACGATGAAGGGTTACAGTGCCTGGAACATGGATGGCACTTGATAAATTGACCTATTATTGCAGATGACCCTTACATTGTAACCAATCTTCGGGGCCTTTGGAGTACATTGAAACTTGGGTGGTCTTATTAACTTGCATCGCTATCAGTTCCTTTAGCCAAACACGGGTTGGCTTGGCCTAACTTGAATAGGTGTGGCGATAAGGAGAAAATAAGCATGCCTTAGATTCAAGACACAGTCTTGAAAATGGTATTATAACTGGGGAATCCCAAGAGAACAAAGTGATTTATGCTACAGGCTAAGGGTCCTAGTCTAAGTGCCTAGATACTTATTGTACCAGCTAGGGAGCTATCGAGAAATCTTAATTTCCAAACTTAACCAGAATTTTATAAAACAAGTGGCTTTTTTAAGTAAAAAAAAAAAAAAACTGTACTGCCTTCTTCCTCAGTAATTGTTCTAGCTATTTGTAGCTTCTCACTCAAGAATGGGGTCGTAGAAATGCCAGCAGTCAAAGATGATTTTCCTCAGTCAAAGGTATAACTGTGGGTGAGAACAAATATTGATTAAGCCTCAACTATGTGTTTGCATTTTTTCATGACTTCATCCCATTTTATAATCACAACTCCACGGGGTGTATCCTGTTTTCTCAATTTTGCTTTTGAGGAATCTGAAGATTAGAAATAGCATGAAACTGATAATAGGTGAAGGTAGGCTGCCCTTCCCCGCACCCCCACCCTGATGCGTACTGCCCGACGCATACTTTCCAGATCCCCGTCCCTGTAAGGACAAAGCACAAAGGAATCTGAGGGATAGGAAGAAAAAGAATAAAATAAATGCCAAGTGGTAAAAATAAAGGTACACATCCTCCAAGGTGATTTGCTTAAATTCTTCTGTGCCTACAATAGAACAATAGCATCTGAGTCTAATGCTTTTTCTTTCTTTCTTTTTTCTTTTTGCTTTTAGAGATTGATGGCCAGGTCAGTCTTCAATTTCCCAGTCTAATATAAGTGCACTACAGATTAATATTACATTTCATCCAGAAATTAATTACAAACTGATTAGGTTTGCAAAATGCAATGTGAAAATGGCGGTGATTCTTCGATCATTTATCAAGTCGCATGTCTCAAGAACTACAGCATCCCACTCCATCTTCTCAACTGCCCTGAAATGGACATTATTATTTCCCTCATTCTACATCAGAGGCTCAGAAATATTAAATACGAGGTCAAAGTATGCAGCTGGCTCATGACAGAACTAGCTTTGAACTTGGGTTGGTTTAAGCCCTAAACCATCGCACTGTACTGCCTTCTTCCTCGATAGTTGTTCTAGTTATTTGTAGCTTCTCACTCAAGAATGGGGTTGTAGAAATGCCATCAGTCAAAGATGATTTTCTTCAGCCAAAGGCATAACTATGGGTGAGAACAAATGCTGATTAAGCATCAACTATGCGTTTGCATTTTTTCATGACCCCATACCATTTTATAATCACAGCTCCACGGGGTGTATCTTTTGCCTTTGAGGAATCTGAAGGTTAGAAATTGCATGCAACTGATCATAGGTGAAGGTCAGCTGCCCTTACCAGCACCCCCCACCCCAGCTCATCCATCCCCTCACATACGTCATCTGAATCAAGTTATGTCCTTTCTCTGCTACCACTTTGGAAGGGCTAAGATGGATGTCAGAATCTTTCACTCACTTTACTCTTTATTACTTGTAGGGATGGAAAAGGGTAGACATCTGGGAATTACAGCCTTTCTACAGTCTGCCAAACCTCTATATAACTCTCCTTTCTGGATCCTTTTATACCTTTATGAAAAACTCATTCTCCTGGCCCTTATTGGTATACAATTCATGATGAGTTGTAGCATTACACTACATTGGGGTAGGGGTGTTAAATATCAGTGATGCTATCATGAGACCACAAGCTCCTATTTCCCTACTCCCTGACAATATTTCCCCACCCATTAGATAGGAGAAATACCTAGGACTGGTGGTAACAGGTATTCAAGCAAATAAGCAATGCAAAAAGGCTGGCCAGCAAATAACCTCCATTTCCTTTTGAAAAGACGAGTCTCAGAGCAAACATTGTTCATGCATGTCAAGCTTGAGAATAGCCAAGAGACTCGTCTCTGCTTAGAAAATAATTGTAAGGCTTTTCAGAATGCGCCACACACTCCCAGCACTGCAGTCAGAGGAAAGAAGAATATATAATGTCCTTCACTCGTTAGAAGCCAGCTCTTGCCAAAAGCATTCCAAAGTCTCATAGCCAGCTTTTTTGCCCCAGTGCAATAACTTAGACCCTAAGGCAGAATAGAAATTACATCCCTGCTGCCACTCCCTTCCTACCTGTGGGTGGCTGGGTCTGAAAACTCCCCAGTGTAGGCAGATTTGCTAGAGAAGAATGAACCTTTAACCACTCTGCCCAAGACCCAGACCATGACATTCGGCCAGTCCTAATTAAGTATCACCTGGGTGGTTGGGGTATGCCAGATTCAGCTGCTGTGTTGCTGTTCTTTTGGAAATTACGTCAAAGCATCTAACTCATCTTTACAAAGGGAAAGTTAGAACATTTAGCATAATTCCCTCAAATCAGACTGTCTCAAATGGACTAATCTGATTTGACACTGGTGATCTGGCCCACTTGGTTGGATTCTGGGGCACTGGGGTTGGAGAAAGGACATTGATAGCAAAGCAAGTGGGAGTAATGAAGGAGAAGAACAGAGAACCGAATCCCCAAGCAAAAGCTAAGTCTCATTCACCAAAGAAGGGGGTTTTAATGAGTTGCTAAAATCAAAGGACTAAAGGTTGATTGAAACCAGATCATTGAGCTAGGAATATTTGTTATCAGTAATATGATCTATGACAGAGGGGCTGGGACTTCGCTGGATTTCTCTGGTAGACAGTTTTCAAGCCTTCTTTGACAAACTTACACTGCCCCAAGCTGTTGTAGCTATAGGGTCAGTGAGCATCTGTGCTTCCTTTGCAACATACTTAGCTTCCCTGTTAATGCAAGAAATGGAACTCAGACATAAAATGTAGAGATAGGTTTTCACAGGTAGCAGTGGAGACATTAGTATAAATCAACTCAGACAAAAAGGCAATATGCACAGCAGTTCAGTTATTGGGCCATTCTAATCACTGATGCAGCTCCCACTGTGGTTTTGTGGGTTATTGGTTCTCAGCAAAGCGAGGCTATGGGTACAGCTTGGTTTGGGCCTGCTATGAAGCACAACCTGATTACCGCACTTGATCCACGGAATTCCTTTATACTTGAAGGCCTAGCATGGCCTGGACAAAGAGGAAGATGTCCCCTGTACCCACCGTCTCAGGGGCCAGAAAATCTTCAAGTACCATCAAAGGACACCATCGAAATATTTAAGGAATAAAGGATGAGGCCAAGAAGGTGTTTGATGATGGACATGCTATAAAAAATAGCCAATATATTTTTGATAATCTCCTAATCTGAAATCCAAAATCTAAGCCAGCATGATAGTTTGGGAAGAGGTGCAGATGCTCAGAGCCTATATCTGGTTCTGCCAGCTGGTTTCACCACTGTTATTTATTAGACCCTGGGTTCAGACCCCATGCCCTTCCAAACTCAGCTCAAGTCCTGCATTCTCCTCAAGACATCACTGTTTACTCCTGTCTGCTATTCTGATCTCCATCTCTTCTAAGCTCTTAGTGCGTTTAAGTAACAAATTCAAAACTTCATAGATAAATATCTCGTATTGTCCTATTTGTTCTAGAGGAGAAAGTGCTATTACTAAACTGTTGTCAGCTTTGAGGAAGAGTGCCTTCCTCTCTTATTCAGTAATAAGAATATAACAACCTACATGATGGATGCTCAGTAAGACCCTATAGATTAGCTGATCCATGTAGCTCTAACCCCTTTTATTCTAAGGGTAGTACAATTATAATGCCCAGGAATAAAATCATTCACAAAGCTGCACTTTCATCTATTTGAAGGACAGCTCTGCCTCCAAACAAGAGAGAAACATCTACCACCAACACGCACCTACTCTTTCTCCTATGACCTGACTCTGTGAACAGCTTCACCATCCATCTGTTGATCCAAATCAAAAATCCACATCTGATCACCATCTTTGATTCTTACTTTCTTCTCCTTCAGCCTCTACAATCAGTTTACCCCCAAGTATTGCCAATTCTGACTCCTTGACGTCTCTCAAATTGTATCACTCTTGTCCAACACTATGTTATTGTCTTAGGTCAGACAGTCATCATTTCTAACCAGTCTTACTGTACCACTTCTTAATACCCTTTTTGCATGCATTCTCTTGCCCCTCCACCTTGTCATGCACACTGAGTGATTGATCATTTTCAACTATTTATCTAATCATGTCTTACCCTTGATTAAAATTTTTCAATGATTCCCTACCACTTTCAAGAGTTGTTTAAACTACTTATTATGGCCTACAACCTCCTTCATCACAGGGCTCCTAGAGACAGTTTTGATCTCAGCTCTTACCATATCCCAACAAGTATTCTTTGGCTGACACTTGACTACAGACCAATGGTCACATTAACCAGTTTGGAATTTCTCAAGGGTTCCTGCTATTTCACGTATCAGGGAATTGGCTGGACAGTTCCTGTGGCTTGACACACCCCACACCCTTGTCCCCCTTCTTTGGACCACTAGCTCACCTGTCTTTCAAGTCTCACCTCCTTCTGATAGAATTTTCAGAGTAGGTTAGGAACCTGGATTCAAATAATTCCTTACATCAAATCTTTTATCACCCCATGTTGTCATTATTGATCATTTTGGCTGCCTTCTCCATTAAACTAGATCCATTTCCTTTTTAGAACAGAAACTATCTCTCAATTTGTGAATCCTCAAGGCTTAACAAGGTACCTGGTTCAACAAATGATTATTGGATGCATGAATATATAAAGAAAGAAAATACGAATACAAGAATGAATAAATAAATGTTGGGTGTAGGAGTTAGTATATGAAAATGAGTGACAATGTAACATGCTCTTTATGGTCAAGTCCATGTTTGATTATTTATTAAAGTATAAATACCATAATCATGTGCTTCTTTCCACTTCCTCTATTTCTTCAAGGCATCTTCATCTACTCCCTTGGCTTAAATATTTCCTATGTGCTCATGCCTACAAAATCTCTATCATCAATTCAGAGATGAGCTCCAGAGTTTCAGACTTGAACATATGGCTTCCTAGTTGTATCTCTCTTCTTGGATGGCCCATAGACCCCTAAAATTCAGAATGTCCTAAACCAATGATCTTTCTCATACAATTCAATTATTTGTGTTCCCTCCCTCAGTGAATAGAATAACTTCCATCCTGATCACCCAAATCAGAACCAAAATATAATCCTTAAACTCCTCCAGTTCTCTAATGTTTCAACCTAATCAAGCTTTGGTGCTTCTACCATATATACGACTACTAGTTCTTTCCTCAATTTCCATTCTGCTGGCCCACCCTATGAATTTCAGACTTACCAGTCCCTACAATCACAGGAGCCAATTCCTTAAGGTAAATCTCTTAATAATTGGATGCATATATCTCATTAACTCTGTTTCTCTGGAGAATCCTGACTGACATACCTCCTATAATCTCCAATCACATTAAATCACTTTCAGTTTTTCAAAGGGTCCTTGTTCTGGGAAGCTCCAGGCTTATTCCACTCTTTCATTGCAAAACACTCTATACTACTCTTTCATTGCAAAACACCCATGCTCCTTCTTCACTCAATTGAATCCTACATAGTCTGCATACATAATAGCTTAGCTATATATGTCACCACCTATGAGAAGCCCTCCCTAGATTAGGTCCACCTATGAGTTTCTGTAAGGTCCTATACTTTCCATAATGTAGCAGTTATCACACTATTATAGTTTTCTGGTAGAAGGTCTGTCTTCCCTGTCATTCTGGGACAATGGCAGAGCCAATGGAAAGGACCTGAGGATGTCAAACAAAAAAGACCTTCTTTTTGTTTGATGTGGATAATTGATAATTTCTCAATCTTATATTAAGTGCTCTGCTATGCAAACTGAGACTCAAGAAAAGTCTCCAGTGCCTCGAGTTTCTGTCCACATTTCATTCCTAAATAAAAATGCTAGAGCTGCACTGACTTTGAGTTCCAAGAGAGTAGACATTCCATCAGTCTTATCCATAACTGTGTTCCCATCACCTAGTAGTGTAAGCACTAAATAAATATGTATAGGATTTTACTGAATATTGAACATCTAATCTACAAGTCCTTTCCAAGGATCTGCCACATTTCAGAAATTGTGCTAAGATCTGAGAAAAAAACAAAGATATTTTCCCTGCCCTTAAGAAGCCATTATGATCTCATTGGGAAGACACAAAAAAGAATAATAAAAACATTACCACAGCACCAAAACATTCTTCCAGGGAATCTGTGAGAGTGACTAGTTCATGCTCGGAAATTCAAAATAAAAACAAATGAATAAAGTGTCCAAGCCATAAGATTAGCAGCTTAGAAGACCAAGAGATCACTTTGTATTGAAGTACAATTCTGGAAAATAGAAACCACATTTTGAAAACAACAATGAAGGCAAGAATATGTATCACGTACTTGAGGACTGTAAAGAGAAGAAAACGGGAAGTAATAAACATTTGTTGAATAATGCTGACTACATTATTCAACAAATAGTAATATTATCTATCATAGTGCATGTTATAGTTGCATGTATAAAAATGTCGCCTCATAAAAATTGTTCCACTTTTGACAAATAAGGAAGATGAAGTACAAGAAAGTTGAAGGAAATTGTTGAGGAGCCTGTAAACATTAGCAAAACCAGAATTTTAATGTAGACTTATTAACCTTAAGTCTATTCTTTTTCTCAATCCTGGCAGATGAAAGTCTGCAGTATGAAATGATTTTGTACAGACAACAGTGGGAGTTATTATTGAATAACAACTTTTTTGATAGTCCGTTGTAAACCTCACAGTTCTCTCCTTTTTTTCAATTTTTCCCTATTTGGAGTTCATTTACAATTTGACAGTTTAAGAAAAATATCTGAGTTTTCTTAATGGCACTAATTATAACTTTAAATCACAATAATTTACTTCAAGTAGCAAACTTTTTGGCTTATCATCTCTATTCAGAATCTTTAGGGATTAGTCTATATAAACTGGTTCCCAGGTAACACACATGAAGTATTACGTGGTTCTATAACATTTGGCTTTCTTACTTATTCTTCAAGGAGTCTGTGAAAATGACTCAGATAATGCTTGAAAAATCAGAAGAAAAGCAAAAGGTCTATGTAACAGCCTTTTAATTTATTGCCTTCTGCTTCAGTTTGCTAAAGCTACCACAATGCAATTTACCAGAAATGGGTTGGCTTTTTCAAAGAGGATTTATTAGGTTACAAATTTCCAGTTCTAAGGCCAAAAAATGTCCATCACTGGATACCTTCAATGAAGAAAGGTTACTGGCTACTTTCTGTCACATAAGAAGGCACATAGCCATATCTGCTGGCCTTTCCCTCCTGGGTTGTTTTCAAAATGGCTCTATCAGATTTTGTGGGTCCTTCTGGTTACTCCTGGGGTGTTTACTTTCTTAATGTCTCCAGACATTTCTGCACTCCAAGCTCTCTGTGTCCTTTCATAAAGTACTCGAGTAGGTACATTAAAATCCGCCTTGAATGGGCTGGGTTACATATCCACGGAAACAACCTAAACAAAAGGTCCCACCCAATAACAGATCTGCCCCAAGATTGGATTAAAAGAATATAAGCTTTTCTGGGGTGCATAACAGATTGAAACAAGCATACCTGTGTTCCTCACTCTTTTGGAAGTTCACCATTTTACACCCAAAGGACCAAGGATTTGATGATAATTCAAAAACCCATGGAACCTGTCCTGTCATCTGCTTCACCTATGAAAATATTCTCAACTTTCTCCTAATATAGAATGGATTTTTCCCTTAAAATGTATAACTATACTTTTCCGAAGATAAACCATGCCATCAGAGATATTTAAAGAGTTTGTGCAAATACTTTCACACAAATGCATTGGAGTATTAATGGACTCAATGCTTTTAGAAATCAATTTGGCAATATATATTAAGAACCATAAAAAAAGAACCTAGTGCTATAACAATATTTCTTTGACTTTAAAATTGCCCAAGAGAGATATAAAGATAACTTGACCTCAAAGATACCTGTCACAGTATTATTTATAATAAACAGCATAAATTATCAACAATCAAATAATTATTAAATAATTGTGAACCATCCATATAGTAATTTTTATTCATATAAGCAGACCGTTTATAATGCTAAGTAAAACAAGAAGGATGCAAAAACATAATAATATGTGATGTCATGTGAAAATGTGTGTACTAGGAAGATTTCATTAAATGAAACCAAAATTTAGTCATGTTAGGGTAGTAGAATTGTAATTGATTTTTCTACATTTCTATGTTTAGTTAATAGTTAACAATGACCAGAAAATGTGCTTCTCTTTTAGGACATTTTCCTCATTGATTTTATAATCCATAGAGAATGGTAGTAGTTGAGAGGTATTAGCTTTCTAAATCAGGGGTAAGAGAAAGACTTTGGACCTATTTTAAAAAGAGATAACAATATAGAAAAGTTGAGTGACAAATAATGATGGGGTAGGAGCAGTCAGAAGTTGGAAAGATCTAGAATGACCTCCATGCACTCTTGTAGGTGCCAAAAAAGGGAGACTCTAGAGAGTAAGGTTTCCCTACAGATACACCAAGCAAAAATTTGCACTGACTCCTAAAGGAAAGAGAAATCCTGTGGCACTGAATAAAGTTGCAGAGAACAGAGGGATGTCTAGCAAACAGATAACTGGAATCTTCTAAGGCAAGGGAAAATGTGACATTCACGACTAGTTTTAAAAATAGTGCTCTTTAAATCCTCAGTGGCGTCAGAGTCACGTGAGAATAGGTGGAAGTTTGGCAGCCATGTTCAACGGGTAAATATAGAGTGAGAGCCCAAAGTGTTGTGAATCAGTAAATATGTGTTTCAGGAGACTCTTCCCTAGCGTGTTGCCAAACCCACACTGTACCCTGGTATGAATTTAGAGCTGCAGCGTGTGTGGAAAGAGCTGCGAGTCAGTCCCACTGAGTCTCAAGGCTTGAGAATCTGACAGGGTTTCAGGTGGAGCCACTCAAAGGATGAGATCAGCCACTTGATGCAGCCAATGCAGAGCAGTCACTCTCCCAATATAGCAGTGACTAACACTGCAGTAAGTCTGGATGATGCTGTCACCTCTAGTGGAAGGCCAAGGTGCTCCTTGGCCCAGGCTAAAGGCTGTATCACGTGGCAGGGGGGTGAAGTGGGGCAGGTCATAGATTAAGGTGTTTTTTCTTTGCCTTTCGTTTTTTATAAAATGCATCAAAGCCCTACTGCCATCATTGCACCAATGCATCATTTTAAACCTACTTGCTCATAAATACGGACAAAGCTCACTATATGACATTCAGAAGCAAATGTCATATCCTAGACCACTGTCCATTATTTATGCAAAAGAGAGAGTAACTACTCCATGCATTTGAACTCTAATAGTCAGGAGAATCACCTCTTAAAATGCATATGCAGGCATCCCACACCTTTAGTCTTATATACTAGGCCTGAAATGAGGCCCAGGAATTTGCATTTAAACATGCATCTCAGTTTATTCTAACAGAGGGAATCCACTGATTTAACTAAGAAATGGTGCTCTGGGGTTGCATTTTACCAATTAGTGAACATCACAATCTAAACTGCGGTCAGTTTCACAAACATGGTTCACTGTCATTTGAATCTTGAAGCACTGACACTGGTTCTCAACACAGCAGGGGCTGCTGGTAGCTGTACTAAACCCAGTTGCAATCAATATTTTTATCAAAGAGATGGATAGGGACAAAGCAGGCATGTCTATGAAATCTTCAGACGGCACTGGGGAGAGATAGACATAACCAAAACATTATCAGATCACTCAATTCAGGATTTTAAAAGGTTCTTGCACACTGGGAACAATGGGTCAAAATTAATCAGATGAAAATAATATATACATATATCCAGTTCTGTACTTTGAGAAACATGCACGAGGATGAAAGAACTTGAGCAGTAGAGAAGTAGGCCCAGAAGTATGAAAAGAGCTCACCTGAACAGATATGATTGGATGCCAACACTGAGAATTCACGACAGAGGAAGGAAAGGCCACCACATCACACTGTGCCAGTCACATATGGAATGCTAGATCCGGGGTTGGCAGCCACATTTTAAGAAGAAGATTTACAAGTTTTTATATAGCCAATAGAGAAAATCGTGATGATGAAGGGACTGGCCATCCAATATGGGGAGGGGAGATGAAGGAATGGGGAACATTTAGCCTAGAAAATAGAAGACTTGGGAAGGATATTAGAGCCATCATAAAGTATATGAAAAAATCCTCAAAGGAAGGAATAATTCAATTCCTTCTTTGCTGTTCCAAAGAGTAAAACAAAGGTCAATGGGAAAAAATAAAATGAGCTATAATGCAGCCAAGTATGGCATTTGCCTGTTGGCTTCTGCAGTCCAACTCCATCATGCTACCTCCCGATGTGATGTTTCCTTCTAGCCCTAGCAGACTATTTGCTCTTTCGTCCCTCTGGGTCTTCACCACTCTGGCCCGTCACCTTGAATGACCTTGCTTATGCTTCTGCCTGGATAATACATACTCATTATTGTAAGCTCAGTTGTCACCGCCCTCTGAAATCTCGGCCCTGACACCACTGGGAGAATGCTCTCAGGTGCCACCCTCTGTGCTCCCACAACCCTTCATGCCTTTCTTTATCAGTAACCTCATGAGACGGATTAGCAACTTGTGTGCATCCTGCCTCGTTTGCTGAGCTTCTGACTATGCCTTATTGATTTTCTTATCCCCACACCAAAGAGGTTCTTAAGAAATAGAGAGTTAGTCCAGGATCCGTAGCTAATTTACTTACACATCCCAGATATGAACCAAATCAGGAGTAAGAACCATGCTAGAAGCTTCACTCTTAGAAAAAGCCTTTAAGGCATGACTAATGGCATGTTTTTAGAATAGATAAATCTGAAGAGATGAGAACACCGTCTGATGCACTGCCATGAACTCTCACTATATGAAAACCACATGGCAAATTGGCAGTGGCTGCTCGGTAGGAGATCCAAAGAGAAAGAAGAGAAATGTTGCTCCGTACAATTCAGCAGTGGCCCCTGAAGCAGAAGAAACATAATCTTGATCATTTTTTTTGCTTAATTCTCTAATTTGATTGCTAGTATTTCTAAGATAAACTAGGGTCTTTATATTTAAAGCTGATTTGTCCTGAACCAACAGTATTTCATTGCATAGTAACATAATATTATGAAAACCAAAATTATCTTAATCAAGTATATGAAAGTGAAGACATTAAAGTTGAAAACCACATTGTATCATGTTGCATAGTGTATATATAGTGACAAATTATGCATCCTCATAAAAGCAGTTATATATAATTATTTTTAAAAAGGAAGGAGGAGTATTAAAACAGCAAGCCTGATGATGTGTCCTCAACTATACTATGTTGTGTTTCTCAAAATCTCAACTTGAAATTATTTGCAAATTGCCCTACCTGGAAGGTCACCATAGAACAGAAGACAGATGAGACTATGATATGCATTCCAATAACACAAACTTAAAAGCCATTAGATTTCTCTAAAGAAGGTATGGAAATGGATAATGAGCACATGAAAAAATGTTCGGCATCATTAGTCATCAGGGAAGCGTGACTCAAAATCATGAGACACCAATCACATCCACTTACGTTGCCTAGAATCAAAGAGTCAGATAATAATAAATGTTGGTAAGGATGTGGGAAAACCAAAATCATTGTACACTGCTGGTGGGAATGTAAAATGGGACAGCCACTTTGGAAAATAGTCTGGTGATTCTTCAAATGTTATCACTTAACCTAGCAATTCCACTCCTGACAATATATGCCCAAAAGTAATGAAAATATGTCCACACAAAACTTACATACGAATGTTCATAGCGACATTGCTTTATAATAGCCCAAAGGTGAAACAACCCAAATGTCTAGCAACTGATGAATGGGATAAACAAAATGAGGCATATCCATGCAATGGAATATTATTTGGTCTTAAAAAAGAGAATGAAGTAATGATACATGCTATAATACAGATGAAACTTGAAAACATTGTGCAAAATAAAAGAAGCCAGTCACGAAGCACACATTATGTTTCCTATTATATGAACTGTTCAGAAGAGGCAAATCTATAGAGACAGAAATTAAATTAGTGATTGACTAGAGTTGGGAGAGATGAGAGAAGTGGCACAGGGGAAATGTTAGCTAAAGGACATAAGTTTCTTTTTGGAGCAATGAAAATCTTCTAATATTGATTTTCGTGATGGTTGTGCAACTTTGCGCATATACTAAAAACCATTCAACTCTGTACTTGAAATGGAAAAACTGTGTGATATGTGAATTATATCTCAATAAAAGTGTTATCCCCCCCCAAAAAAAACCCATAAAACTACAGGGGAGAAGAAACTCAAGGAGAGATTTTTCAAATTTGCAGCTTTCTGATATTTAGGAAAGAAACTAGTATATGCAGCTTTCAAAAGAAGGTGCTAAAACAAACTTCCTGAGCATTTAATCATCGTGTCTAAGAAATCGATAACTGTTTCCTTTGGAAAATACATAGGGCACAAGTTAAATTTTAAAAATTGTTCTAATTTTTTTTAATCTGAAATTCAATTAATTAGAAGGTAGTGTGAATTATGTGGTAAATGATTAATAATACCGTTCCTAGAGAGCATACAAATTATATAGCTGTAGGAGAAATTACATTCTTAGAGTTAAATCTCTGTGACAGAAAAATGCATCCCTGCCCATCCACACAGCTAAAGTCTTTTGGATTAAGAAACAGTTGTAAAACATCTAAAGAGAGAGAGAGAGTCATATTTTTCTATCCTTTCCAGAATCCTAGGATTCTATGGCAGAGAACACCCTCAATCAACCCACATATTTTCTAGGTGCAGAGAACAAGACCCAGCATAAAGAACTCACTTTGCTGAGGTTACCCACTGGCTGGGGACAGAGCCTAAAGTTGACCCAGATCTCTACTTTGCATGGCCTCTTCCCCTCAGCCCATGCAAGGAGTTCCAAATGAGGATGTGCCACTTCCGTCTGCAGAGAGCTGGTGCACACTTTGGATTCTGCCAGCATTTGTGCTCTAGTGTGTGCTCCAGCGGCTGCTCTCTGGGGTAAGCTAGGATGGCAGGTAAGGACTTCAAAATTTCTCATTTCCCAGAGAAGATTTCCATCTAGAGTTTTTCATTTAAGGAGGGCTCTTCTATGTAGTTCTCTCACCCCTGGAGTTATTTCATCACTATTCAGTGAAAACATCTATTCAGGATCCCCAACTTCCCATTCATCATGAACTTTTCATCTAAGTGAGATCAGACCAAAGTGCTAAAGCAAAGGCACAATCTGGCCTGCCCTTTAATGACTCCTCCTCAACTATGTGGCATATTCTATTTAGCACTTTTTTCTACAGAAAGTCAGAAATCTGTGAGTAGGTTTGCTATCTGTCTGCCTAGTCACACGGAAATAGAGGCAGGAATTTATTTGCCAACTTAGTCTCTGTCCTCCTTCCTCCACTCAACATCCTTAGTTGCTCCTCCTGTTTTTGGTTATGCATACTAATAAAATCAAACATTTGTTCACAGCTCTAAAAGTTATGAAACACTTTCACTTTCATAAACAACATCTCTTTTGCCCTTCCCAGCCTCTCTGTGAAGCTGCTTATTAAATACCATTTGCTAGCTAAGCAATTTGGCCCTGGTCACCAAGTGATGAGGGAGAAAGCTAGTCTTGCCTTCTAACTTCAAACCTCCTAATTACTTGTGCGTTTCCTACACCACGGTGCCTCCCAGTGACTAAAACCACAACTAAGGATATCACATTTCCCACATTCAATTCTCTACTTCCCACTACTTGCTACCTTTCCCATGATCCTCAGCCACCATAGACAGCGGGCCCCTTCATCTAAAATTTGAATACCCTTGCCATGTGGGTCATAAATCAAAATGTTGCTCAAGGCAGCAAAATATTACCTGACAAGCATCTCAGTACCCTATTGTACACACAAGGCAGACAATGAGTCTGTACTCTAGCTTGTGCCTTGTTCAAGGTGAAGAGCTATGTTGCTTCTCACCCAAAAACTTCCATCACTGGTGACTTTGAAAGTGCTCAGGGTGAGATAATAGACAAGAATTTTTATGATGAAGGAGGTGAGCTTCGTAATCCAAAATACCTAAGAATATGTAAGCAGTCTCCAGCCAGGAAGTCTGCCATGGTTTTACTGACATCTCAAAACTGTCCTCTTAGGAACATGCTTGCCATCCTGCTGTAAATGACCATGCTCCTGAGATGTACTGAGGAAAGCCTAGGGGTCTCTCAACATCCAAGTTTGACTCCAAGAACTATAAGTCTCCTTCAGCTCTGGGGCTGATATAATGGCAAGAAATTTACAGCTACAATTTATGGATTGCAGTTATGACATTTTAAAACAAAAATGCTAGGCTTATATCTATGAAATTATAGAAACTCATAACCAAGCAATTATAATTAAAGGAAAATAATGCATTTTCTACAAATTCAATTCAGCAACTGCTAAATACAGGCTTTATCCCAGGTTTTATTCTCAGCAATGAAGACTCAAAATTGGATGAAGACATACTATCTGCCCTTGACTAACTCACAGTTTAATAGAAGAAAATGCACATGTACATAAACTAAAGATGATAAACTTAAGGTGAGTAAATGGATATACACAGTATTATAAGCACAGAAGTGGGAGCCATACATGTTGGAGAAGATTTCACAAAAGAGGTGAAATTTGGGCTGGGACTTTGATAAGAAATAAGAAAAAAATCGCAGTCTTTACCCTCTACTCCCAGGAAATGCTACTCCCCAGAATATGTGTCAAAAAAATTCATGAACAGATAGCTCTCAAAGACAAATTTTTAGAAGTATCAAAAAGCCAGTACAAGACATACCCATATGCCCAGATTCTTTTATGGAGATGATATAGCTGCTTTTTTGGACAAAGAGAAAATAAATTTTCAAAGAGCCCTGTGATCCTTTCAAGCCCCATAGATAACTATACCCCATATAATGCATTTCTATTTACTCAGATAATATTTTATGTACTTTGCTAAATCTCTATCATATTTTTATTTAAATTAATCATCAGTAGGTTTGCTGACATGAATATAGGTAATATCTTTTATCAAGCTTTCTAGTTGGTAATTGCTGGTGAGTATAAATAGTAATGACTTTCTTGATGCTTTATTTGCATACCTTGCCAAACTCTTTTATTAGTTTTTAAAACTTCTTGATTCTCCCGTTCATTTTTTTCTTTGTATATGGCCATACCAACTACAAATAATAGCAATTTTCCTCTCCTGTATTACTCACTTATTTTTCTTATCTAATCACATTGGTCACCACCTCTAGTACTTACTGTGTTAAACAATAATGATGAAAGAGGACATTCTTGTCTTTTGTGTTTGTTAATTTCTAGTATTGGTGTTTTCTGGTTGTTTCTGTAGTTTATCAAGGAATAATTTTTGGCCAGAAATTTCTATAGTTCACTCTACAAAAGGCCAGACTGCATCTGATCCACTTACTATACTCTATCAGGTCCATGAGCTTCTTCTTTGTAGCAGTGATATCACTTTCAATTAAGCAATAATTATTTCAAATAAGTTAAAATTCAATTAACTACTACTACTAATGGTCTAATGTTTATCTCTCCCACTAGATTTTGAATTCCATAAGAATTGGAGCATGTTTGACATATTAGCCAATATATCTCTCCTTTCTAGCACAGTTCCATGTTCATCATAAGTAATAAATGTTTACTGAATAAGGTAACAAGGGAATGGTTTAATAAAAACTTAAAATCCAAAGAAGTTTTGAAACTTTAATGATTTTAAATGTTTTACAAATTTACTCCTTTTTAACATATCATTTTCATATCCAATAACTTCCCTCAGGTTTTCTTCTTTTTTAAATTGCAGAATTAAATTTTGCTATAAATACATGCAAGTCTTATTTATGACTTTACCAAAGGTGTTACCCACCTGCAAATGGTAAAGTTGACATACCTACCCCAGCTTACATGTCAGGGTATGCATGTGTCACAGTTATTCATCTATTTCCCCAAACCTGTATTTTGAAGAATGAAGAGAAATGCTTTCTTGGTGTAAAGAATAATGATTGGCTGTTGACAAAATTTCTGGTGCCAGGCAGGACTTAGAGTAAAAAGAGCATGGTCCTTGGCTTTAAAGCTTAAATGAAATGAAACTTCACTACTTTACATGCCTTGATTTTTCTTTTTTGTTATGCTTCTTTGAAGCAGCAATGTCATTACAAAAAAGATTTTTATCAAATTTATAATTTTGAAGAAAACAAATAATTCACTTAAACTATCAATTACCATTGGTGTCTATGATTCTTTCTCATGGTTCTCTATACTTTCTTTCTTGTTGCTTCCCCCTCTAATCCCCAAAAAACGTTGTATAAGATTGACAATTGCCTAATTGCCTTACCCCAGACATGTAGCTTTTATCCTTGATGGGGGCTACCATGGTAGTGGTTACTCAGGGTCGTTCTAAGAACTTTTTATGCATTTTCTTATTTAATCCTCACAGTGACACATTTTACTATTGCAAAAACTGAAATAGAATAAATTTAAGTAACTTGCAAAAGAAACCGGACCTTTAATGACTAACTTACACTGCTTCTATGTCAGCAATACTCTATATCAGCCAAATACCTATCCATTTAGAAACAAATTAATTAAATTCAACTCTTTAGAGGAGTTCTTGAGTAAATTCCATAGAAAAGAAATATGCACACAAGCACTTTATTATTTTGCAAAGCATCCTTCTCTTCTAGAATTTCTCATCATACATATACATAAACAGCCTAGCACATAAGACATTTTTGTTATCTTCCACACTAAGAAAAATCTTTCAGGCACACAACCAATTGTGGAATGGTAGAAGAAATTTTAGAACAGATTCTCTATTTTTTTGCAAAAACAAATTTTACCTCACATCCTTAATAAATGAGGAGGCCTGAGAGATTCAGCAGTCAATGAAATTTACAGAAGATGAATGGATTTGAACACCCAGATTCTAATCCAATCAGCCCCTTCAGCTGTCACTCACCCCTGGTTCCTAGTTGCCTGAGCAGATGATGTATAGGTGAACAGAGCAAATTATGGTAGCATCCATGGGTGTTTTCTAGATAAGAGACAAACATTGACCTAGGTTGAGAAGAAGATTCTAAATTCAAAGATCTTGGTTATGTTTATTCTTCAGATATAAAGGTTAATCACATGTGACTTTAGGAAAGATATTGATTTTTGTCATAATATCAGTATAATAAAATATAAGCTTGTTCTTTATCCCTGGTCTAATAAAAAGGATAAGTGAATATCTAATTCATTTACTCAAACTCAAAACATACTCAGTCATCTACGCCCACTAGGAGTTTAGGTCAAAACGAGCTCTACTTAAATTATTGAACTTGACACCGACCGGGTACTCGAATCACTAACGTGTACCTTACTCTTCCCCATTGAAAGCAGCATTTAGCCAACATCCCCCTGTTAACTCTGGCATGGGTACATTAAACCAAAAGGCCCTATTCTGCATTGTATTTGCAGTGCCTGACTAATCTCTCAAGGAGCAAGAATTTGGTCATTAGTTATTACTTTCTCATTTGCACAATGCTATGTGGTATGGATTTAAGCAAAGGTCACTTTAGAGATTCAATCAGCAGCAGAGTTGGCTGGAATTCACTTAGGATAGACAGTATTTGGCTGATGACATAAAATCCTTACAACATAGCTTATTTCTATATCAGGTTTCAGCTTTACTGGGTGTAACTGTTTGTACATTGATTTTTTTTTTTGTTATTAACGATGCTAAAAGGATTTTGGTATTTCAAATTGTGTACACAAACCTAGCAGGCAAAATCTCCCATCAATGTATTCTAAGCTCTTGGCAAGCTTTCCTCAGGAGCAAATATTAACTCCAGATAGTGTTTATTAGCTTTTATAAAATAATCACTGTAATAGTGGCATGTAATTGCTAAAGGTAAATGCTTATCTAGGCCAAGAATTAATCAAGTTTGAGCTCTTCGGTAGAACTCGATTAGAAATAATTTATTTCTTGCACAGTTTACATTCTAAAATAGCAACATGATTTTCCTCTGATTTTTCTTTGCTCACCAACAGTGACATCATGCACAGTGTTTGTGCCGGTTCTGTTAGCCCAGGAGCTAACAGAATAAGTGAATTCTGTGTTTTGTAGTGCAGAGAAAGGTTACGGGAGACGCCACAATTTGGATTTTTATGCCACATCTCCAGGACTGAATGTATACCTAAAACTTGTAAATACAGATTTTCTCAATTTCAACAGTCATTATGCTCCTGTATTTCTAAAGCATCTTTTGAAGGCTCCCTAATATGAAAAAGTAAATCTTGATATAAAACAACTGTTTTCTTCAAGGCAATCCAACCAGCTGACTCAAAACAGGAGAAATGCTGTCAAATGATTCAGAAGCAATTTTCAAGCAATGAAGGGTTCTGGGAAAAGAAAAATGCAAGTGCTCTTTCCCATTGGGCAATCACCAGTAGACATACAGGGTGGCTCTTTTCAAGTACGGCAAGCATTTCAAGGGACCAAGATCTAGTCAGGTAGCTTCCACAATTCTTCCTCAGCTTCTTTTCTCTTTCTCTTTAGCCCTCCTTTGCCTCCTAATATCTATGCCAACTTTACTCCTGGGAATCTGTTTCTCTCCTTTGTCCCAAACAGAGAGGATTCAATTGGTTTAGTTAATCCCCAGCTGAAAAGATGCATTCCTTTGTAAGCAACCTTTGAGGAAGGAATAAATTCTTCTTCCAATCAATTAGTATCATTGTATCAAGATTGGTTTTGCATGAATTGCATGGCTGTTTTTCTCAGGAAAACTAAAAAACACAGAATAGGAGAAAGTTTCCAAGTTTCTCCTCCCACCACCCATAAAAACAAAATAAAATAAAACAAAAACAACTTCCCATAAAGTTAAAGAAAAGTCTGAAAAGTGAGAGAATATTAAAAATTATGGGAATTAAGTACATAAGTTCTGGCAATGCCCCTGTTCTATTTGTACTGCGAATGTGTGGAAACGGCAATTTGTCAAGATAGGAATGTTGTTAAAATGAAGAAAATTCCAACCTCTTTAGTAAATCTCAATCGATGATGTGACTTTATTTGTCTTTAATCATCTAACCTGTACCAAGCAAGTATTCAGTCCACCTGTCGATGAGAACTTTTAATTCATATTGACATTTTCACAATTTTACAGAACTTGGTTCCCAGATTGCTAACACTTTGTAAATATTTTGACATTTCAGACATGGTCAGTTGAGGTCTCCTTCTTGATCACTGCAATTATTCAAACACTAACTTCAAATAGAAATCACTCTTTTACTCCCTGGCAATATCTCAACGCCTCTCCAATAGCTTTTTTTCTCATTTTTCTTCCCTTCTTTTCCTCGCGCCCTCCTTTTTGCCTCCTTCTACCTCTCTTTTTCTCTCGCCTACCGCAATCCCCTCTTACCTGATTTAAAGTTCTTAAAGGGAATTGAACAGGAGTCACCACTTTCCCAGAACCAAGACTCATTGTCACCACTTTTGTTTTTTATTTTTCCTGAGAAAAACAGCCATGCAATTGATGCAAAACCAATCTTGATACAATGAGTCTTGATTCTGGGAAAGTGGTGACATCAGCACTCTGGGGCTTTCTGATCAGCCAACCACCCAGCAATCCCATGCATCCGCCCCATAATCGAGGTTATTCTGCCTCATAGAACACGTAAGTGGGGCAGCACCAGGAGACTTCAGAAAACTCTCCAAACAGGTAAAGCAGGTGAACAGTGAGCAAGTGATACAAAGCCCAAGGCTCAACGTTGTTTCTTCTATTCACTCTGAACTTTAGAGAATCATTTTCCCTCTCGGTTCCTCACCTATAATGTGAGTGGGTTCATATGATGAATTTTTAGCTTTGAGTTCTGACTCAGAGTCTAAAAGGAGACACAGGTGGGGGGACAGTGAATTTTATTGTCCTAACCAGGACCCTTCTACAAGTGAAAATGGGTGCCATTAATAATTGTGCCAAGATAATAGGAATCAACCTGGATGTCCTGGGAAAACTGGATTTATATGATTATGTTACGTTACTAATGGGGGACAACCAGGAAGCATCAGGGAGCTCAAAGGTAAGGACTGTGCATATCACACTGGGCATGTGCCTCAGTCATACTGACTCAGTGTCCTCTAAAAGCATTTTCATGTTTGAAATGACATTTACTTCTTGATTTTTATGGTGTACATGGCCCATAGTTTTAAAAGAAAAGGCTTAAATTTATAATAATTTATAATGCAAATGCTCTTGATATATTTGCTTTCTTTTAGCATAATTTCATAATATTTGAATTGCTCCTACTTCAGAAGCAGAGACACAAGGAAGTTAAGTGATTTTTCCAAATTACATGCCTTATCCTCTCCCTTTCCTTTATCTAGAAAAATGTAGAAAGTAGAATGTACTGCAAAAGGTTTTAGGATTACATGAGATCACGCAGAAAAGCACTCAAACGAATGTTGGTTTTCATTTTATTTGCAACAACCTGTGTCTAATATATTGAAGCTACTAGGTATACTTCCTGTCAGAAGGAAACAGCTTATAAAAATTCATTAATGTGTCATTTTTATACTTTCCTTTCAAACAGTTAGGCTTTGTTTATAGAAACTTAGATTTTCTTTGTTGTGCTCCTTACTGCCCAATAGATGCTGATGTGCTTGAATTTCACAAATAGAATAGCACTTCTGTTAGCAAAATGGAAGCTGGCAGACACTACCCTCACAGGCAACTTTGTGATCAGAGCTAGAAATACACGATGAAGGAGCAAAAAAGGACC